>JARPMJ010002770.1:0-7500 GCA_033366665.1 Phoxinus dragarum
CAGCTCTCGCTGTTACATCACTGATAACATGGAGAATCTAATATTACCCATAATCCCCTGGGTGGCAGGTAACCGGATCTGAGTGTGACATTGCGAAAGGCAGCAGTCGTGTGTGTGTGTGTGTGTGTGTGTGTGTGTGTGTGTACTGTGCATAATTATTTTGTATATATAAATACACACATATGCACTCTATGACATGTTGTCACTTCTTTTCAAGTCTCTCCATCTTTGTCTGACTCTGGAACATAAAAGCCTAAACGTTTTTGAAATTTTCAGTGTGTGTGTAAGCAACTCCGATTACCTCACACACACACACACACACTGAAATTTTCAAAAACGTTTAGGCTTTTATGTTCAAACCGGAGTCAAACAAAGATGGAGAGACTCGAGAAGAAGTGACAACATGTAGAAGAACAGGACATTTCTGAATGGTTAGTTGATGAATTGATCAAACTTTACACACTAACTACAGTTAGAAAAGTGAAATCAGAATCAACCAGCCCTTTATAACCACTACGCTCTCGGCCAAAGCAAGGTCTGAGTAAACGCGCCGCTCTGGAATTTTCCACAGATGTTCCGTGTTTTTGATGTGTGTGGCTGAGCTGGAAAGGGAATTTTTTGGGATATATGTAGTTATTAAGTTGTGTGTGTGTGTGTGTGTGTGTGTGTGTGTGTGTGTGTGTGTGTGTGTGTGTGTGTGTGTGTGTGCGCGGAGCAAAGGGGGAATCCTGTGGACTAAACAGGAGTGAACAGGCCAGAAGGAATAGGAAGGAGTTATGGATAATGGGTCAAGTTTGTCCATTTATTGGGCTTGCTTTAGGCACACAAGGGTATTACTGAAGTATAGAATAATTTGAGGATGCTGCCAAACCAAAAATGATTCAGACATTACTAGTGTGTGCTGGACAATATAGTTCAGTTATGTAAGTGAGGAGAGCAAAATAAAGTAAACTGAGATATTAAACCCAAATATTCTTCATACAGTGACTACCAGTACAAATTTGAGACCAAAAAGGATTGGGCCACTTTGAGCTGATCATGTTCTGCTGAAGTGTTTTGTCTGTAATTGCTAACGCTCTTTTCACACACACACTGAACACAATGAAGCATTGCTTGGTCACTGGTTGAGCTAAACTGGTATTATCTAATTGTGTAGTTAAATTTACCAGCTGACAGATATTCAACATAATTCATGTGTGAGAGTCTAACAGAAGATGGACACAACCTGTCAAATCTCAACTGAGTTCTGCTCATATTTTATCACCGTTTTCTAAACTATAGCGAATAAACTGATAATGTGAGAAATGTTGAAGGAGTCTGGATATATTTTGGGTTTGACTGTAAGTCTTTGAATAACTGAAGATGTAAGAAGTGGTAATATGTGCAGCTGAACTATTAAGCGCCAGTTGCACCGAATTAAAGTTCTTAAACCACTCTTGTCTGCACTGCTTCTACTGGTGAAGTATCGTGCTTTAAACATCCCAAATCACTGTTACTTTCAGAAAAGAATTTGGCATGCAGTTCTAGAAAATTACTTTGAAGCGTCTATCAACTTTAATAAGTTTTTTTTTTGTGTGTGTGAATGTTTCTTTAATAATGATTTTATTAAAGTTCTCCTATAGTCAATAATTGTATCCCTTAAAACTCATCTTTGATCACCAAAATGACATTAAAATGTTTTTTCCTTTAAAAAAATTCTTCATGCCTTTAAATATCTTAAATGTAACTCGACACCCTTGCCTCATTTAGTATGCGCAGCTCTATGAATATGCAAATGAGCCCTGCCTCCACTCACTCACTCACTCAGAGATCTACTGGTGGACGATCACACGTTGATCTGATTGGTTACAAGGTAGTGTGTGACGTCAGAAACACCAGCGATTTCAAACCGTGTTTTTGAGACTGTCTTTGGTTCACTGCAGTTTTAAGCAGAAAATACTCAGCAATGCTGTCCACTTATGAACTTACACATGGTGTGTGTTAAAGCAGATTAATAACACCACATAGACACATAAACAACATTTAAAAGCATTACATTTGGTTTTTCACAATGACTAGGGGCAATTTACTAATTTAACCCTCCTTTTCTTCCCATAGATCCTTCAGAGCAATCCACTGTTGGACTTTCTCCCTCTTCTAGTCCAAACCCAGCTAAAAGGAGCACAGCTATCAACTGGTCTTTTCCCGATAAAATAAAGTCACCACGGACTGTCCGGAAACTTTCTATGAAGATGAAGAAACTGCCTGATCTTAGTCGGAAGCTTAGCATTAAAGGGACACCTAGCAATGTGTCCATCAGCAACGGCCAATCAGAACCAAGGGCTCACTCACCTAGAGCCAATGGGATTGCAGAACTGGGCCAGTCCCGGCCCAGACTGTCTTCGTCGGGTGTTACGACTGCATTGGCGAGTGGCAATGTGATTTGGCGGGTACCATCTTGACAGCAGTGTTTCTACTCAGCACAACTTTGATAAAAGAAGGAGCAACTGCGGTGGCATTCCCAAATCGGCAAGTAAGGGAGGTTATCTAAGTGACGGAGACTCGCCTGAACTTGTGGCCAAGTCGGGGAAACACGGCAACTCGGAAAGAAAGAACTATAAAGTCCGAGATCCCAATGGGAATGGCGGAAGTCCGAAGCTTCCCGGCACAGAGCTGGATATCGATGCCTTCCGGTCGTACAGTTTCTCCGAGCAGCCGAAGTGCCTAACGTTCATCTCGGGATTAATGAGTTTGCACTTCTATGGTGCTGAGGACTTGAAGCCACCGCGGGTTGATTCCCGCAATGTCTACTGTGCCATTCAGGTGGACTCTGTCAATAAAGCTCGTACGGCTTTGCTAACCTGTCGCACGGCCTTTCTGGACATGGACCACACCTTTAACATTGACCTGGAGAACGCTCAGCACCTCAAACTTGTGGTCTTCAGCTGGGAATCAACGCCACGACGGAACCGGGTGTGCTGCCATGGATCCGTGATTCTCCCGGCGTTGTTTCGTGTGAGTAAGACACACCAGCTTGCGGTCCGACTGGAACCGCGCGGGATGATCTACGTAAAGCTGAGTCTCATGGAGCAGAGGCAGAACTCTCTCGATGGCCCGGAAGGGGATCACGAAACGCAGGTCTTCGGGCGTAGAGGCTCGACGCGTGGTGGAACGGGAAGCATCTGGATTAATGGTTCCACTACTTATCGAGAAATGCATCTCTGAGATCGAGAGGAGGGGTTGTCAGGTGAGCTGATCTTTTAGGCTCTTTAACCGGCATGCAGTTCCTTGTCAAATCTCCAATTTAAAGGTGAACTGTGTACATTTTTTATGTCAAATTACTTGGTACAAAGTTCTCCTATTCCAATTTAATCTGTAACTATAAATAAGCCATTGATACGTCGACTTAATGAGCCGCTTCACAAGGGTGGCACCTTCAAAAGAGTCCTAGAAGAGTTTGAAAAGGGACTACCAGTGATGGGTCAGAAAGAGCAGTGGAAATGTGTGTGAAACTTGCTTGGAGTTTTGCAGTTTAGTTTAATCGCACTGGTAGACAGGAAGGTTGCCGTTTGGTTTGAACAGACCACAGGCTGAGCGCCCCCTACTGGCCTAAATGTGAACTGTATAAATATTTTGATATCAAATTACTTGGTACAAAGTTCTCCTATTCCAATTTAATCTGTAACTATAAATAATCCATTGATACGTCGACTTTATGAGCCGCATCACAACGTGGCACCTTCAAAAGAGTCCTAGAAGAGTTTGGGACGGTATGAAAATTTCATATCACGATTATAGTGACCAAAATTATTGTGATTATCAATATTATCACGATTTTGTTAGATTTTGAATAGATTCTATTCTGTCGCATTTCCTTTCTTATAATGACCGTCGCCATAGCAACGTATTATAAGCGCACTTCCATGTATTACAACGGACTAGCTCTCGTTTTATTCAAATACAACTTGCCGTCTTGCGTCTCCGTTTTTGATTGTATTGAAAATGAAATCAGAGTTGATTTATTGTTTACAGAGATTGATAATATTGTTGTGATCATCTTGTCTGGATGATTGTTTTGTAACGTTACGCTGTACAAAATAGATTTATAAACGGGTAAGATTTAAAACATTAATCTCAATTCAATATGTCCCCGTAATTATGTGGTAAAAAAAAAGAATCGGTGTAATAAGTGTACAATGTATCTATACATTACTATCCCATAAATGGCACTCTTAATAATAGTCTTGTTTTAACTTGTTCGTTCGTCTTTGGCTCAAAGCCACTTGCTGCGAACTTTTTGTCGCGGAAGCTTCACGTTTATTTCAAGCGAGTGAGATCAAATATTTCAACTCAAAATAACATTTCGTGTCTAATTATTTCCCAGGCGTAGTTTTGGTATTGTAGTCATTAACTTGCCTTGCGTTCGCTATACAACAGTGGGTGATGGTCACACAAGACGACTCGGCAGATTTGAAGTGTTTCTATTGCAGCAACTTTTTGTCCTGCAGACAGGGTGACCATCCTCGAATAAGTTTCCCTCAGGACTTTTGTAAAAGGCAAAATATAACCACACCTCAGATTTGGTCCTCTTAAAAGGCTGAAAAATCTCCTGAACACGGTCACTGCCATCCGCCATTCCTTCTCGAATAAAAAAACAACAACATTGCGCGCTGCACCCGCGTCAGACTGTTGCTGGCTGGACAGGATTTAGGCTGCAGTAAGTTATTAAAATCACGATAATCAAACACGGTTTTAATGATAATTAAATTTTAAATGATAATACTAACCGTCAGTACATTTTATCGTCCCATCCCTAACTACCAGTGATGGGTCAGAAAGAGCAGTAGAAATGTGTGTGTAACTTGCTTGGAGTTTTGCAGTTTAGTTTAATCCCACTGGTAGACAGGAAGGTTGCCGTTTGGTTTGAACAGACCACAGGCTGAGCGCCCCCTACTGGCCTCACTAACACCTCTTTCCCTGCTCAGCTTCAGTGGGGGACCAGTCTTAGGCTATATGGTGATATGGCTCTGGCTAAATCTTTGTTTATCTTTTGCACATGCGGGACCGTTCAAGATCGTGACCAGTTCACACTCAAATCCGCATTTAGAAATTCTATGAACAGCTAAACAAAAAAATGGAGCACTAAGACTTGCAGTATGAATGTAGCCTAGTTGCCCCGAAATTACGGACTTTGCCTTGAAGTGTATGAGTGTCTTCTTCTCATTTGTTGGGCTTTGGTTAAAATGAGCTCGCCAACCGTTCTAAAGTCCCTGTCCATGGACATTACACACTCACACAAACAAGCTCAGCAAGGCCTCTCCATGGTTTGTGTGCACAGGCATATTGCCAAAGTTCTAGCCATTCATCTCTGTTACACACACACACACACACACACACACACACACACACACACACAATCTGTCTCTGTTACAGTGTCACCCAGAGTTTAATGCTGTTCTCGTCCATTCATCCCACCAAGTGTGTCTGCTGTCAACCCTCACAACAACTCTTGTCTGCTGTTCTCAGATCAGATGTACCCCAACACACACACATGGAAAATCTGATTCTGGACCAGCTGAGAAAGTTTCAGCCCCTTTATGTGTAAAGTAGATCCTTTGGGAAGGCTTTAAAGTTGCTGTTTTTAGCTCAGATGACCCTTTTGTGAAGTGTTATTAGCCTCCGAATGCTAAATCTACAGCTAAAGCCCATATATCTGATATTTATAAATACATACACACACAGTATATCTGTATATCAAGTTTTTCTTTCGCTTCTTTGAAATTGCACTGTTGTGCTGTATTTTTTTTTAGATGATGTAACCTAGCAAGGTCATGTGACAACTGTGTAGCTAGGAATGATATATCGGTGACCATATCGGTATCGGCCGATATATATTCATTTTTAATGTTATCGTTTTGGGCCTGATAAGAAAATGTGCCGATATATTAAAGCCAAATGCCGATATACTAACCCTAACCCATGGCTTTTAATGGTGAGACTTCGGTTTTTGTATCAGGCTCTTATATTTTTGTATATAATCGGAAATTATATACAATTTTGGATTGAGTGTACAACCAATATATCGGTTATCGGCTTTCACATAAAGAATTATCGGTTATCGGCATCGGCCAAAATTTCATAAAAAAAGTCACATACTATTTTAAGTTAGTATGCAGTATTTAAGATTTGTTAGCATCTGAAGGAACAACTACATTTGTAGCCAAAACCAACAAGAATTGTTCCTGGATTCATGCAACATAGTGAGGTCATGTGACAAGTGCAGCATACTAGTTTAAAACATTGGTTATTGCATACTTCATACTATTGCATACCATTTTTTCAGCTTTTTTCTTGTTTGTTTTGCACTATATACTGCAGTATTTAAGTATCCTACACTACAGCTAAAACTGCCATTTCTCACTGCGGTATTTCTGTGGTATCACTGCACCAGAAATGCACAAATGTGCAATTATTGCATTTATTTCTGAGACGATAATTAGATGTTTCTACTAATGTGAATATGCTTGGTCACATGACAACAAACGAGCACACTACAGTTTAAGACGATTAATTGTGTTCACTGCTTTTTAAAAGCTAATGTGACCCTGGATCACAAACCCAGTCTGGAGCCGCACGGGTATATCTGTGGCAATAGCAACTATACATCGTATGGGTCAAAATTATCCATTTTTCTTTTATGCCAAAAATCATGAGGATATTAAGATCATGTTCCATGAAGATATTTAGTAAATGTCCTACCGTAAATATATAAAACATGTATTTTTGTGAGTGAATGCAGCACAATCGTGAACATAAATGCACAACTTTAAAGGAGATTTTCTCAATGTTTACATTTTTTTGCTCCTCAGATTCCAGATTTTCAATAGTTGTGTCTCGACCAAATATTGTCCTATCCTAACACACCACACATCAATGGAGAGATTATTTATTCAGCTTTCAGATGTAATATAAATCTCAATTTCATAAAATGTACCCATGTGACTGGTTTTGTGGTCCAGGGTCACAATATGAAGTATATTCTATGTTCTGTATTTAGTTCACTGAATTAGCATTACTATAATATGCTTGGGAACTGAAATAAGTGAACTTGTTTTAATGTCAAAGCTTTTGCTGATCGCTGTGTGTGGGAACGTTACCAAAGCTTTTATAGTGTGTCTTAAGACGCACGACATACGAAGGTCACGTATGCTGAAGGAATGCTTCTTATGAACTATGGCCGCGGGAAAACATCCAGCCGGTGTGTGTGTGTGTGTGGGTTAATGATTGGCCGTGTGCCGTGAGGGTTTTTCCCCAGCCCTTCTTCCCTGTTTACCCCTCTGGGGCTCTTGGGTCATTTTTTAACGAAAAATGTTACGTTTTTTGTTTTTTACTTTATCAGAATGGTACGAAACGTGGTAAAGGTTTTATCACTTGCTAATGTGAACACACAAAAAATCATGGACTTGATTTTAAAAGATTAATTGGTCAGAAATGATTGTAAATGAATGAGAGTTTCCTCTA
>JARPMJ010002770.1:12500-77500 GCA_033366665.1 Phoxinus dragarum
TGGAGAGTCCCCACAAAGTATAGCTAAATAAGTGTGTGTGTGTGTGTGTGTGTGTGTGTGTGTGTGTGTGTGTGTGTGTGTGTGTGTGTGTGTGTGTGTGTGTGTGTGTGTGTGTGTGTGTGTGTGTGTCTGTGTGTGTGTGTGTGTTCGTTCGTTCAGCTCTGATTCAGCCCCATAAACCAAATATTGAATTGTGTGTGTATTTATTTACTTAAAAATTTACTTCATTTTTTACAATCTACAATTTACAATCTAATTATTATTAGTTATGTATTTTTTACATTTTAATTTATTTAAGTCAATTGTTTTTTTTTACATTTTTTTGTTTTTTTTTGTTTTGTTTTTTCATTTATTTATAATCATATTTTTTGTAAATTTTTTTGACACTTTTATTTGTTTATTTACGTTTATTTTTTCTTTAATAGTTTTTCTTCATTTATTTTAATCTAGTTATTAGTTATTATTTTTTGTAATTTTTATTTACTTAAAGGGGTCATGACATGTTTTTTTTTATTTTATTATTATGTTCCCTTAGGTGCAATTATAGTATTACTATAGTTTTTTTTACAAAAAACTTTTAAAATGTAGTGATTTATGACCTTTCCCCTGTTTCTCATCCTCTGATTCACACAGTCTGTTTTGGGGGTGTTTCCCCTTTAAGAGTTCAGTGTTAACGCCCACTGCTATGATTGGCTAACGTCAGTGCCTATGCATCAATTATTAACGCCCCCAGCCAGAACATTTGCGGATTCGGCGTATTTAAAAAGTAGTTTAAAGTTTTAAACACATTACTTACAGTTTGCGTCGTCGTTGTTGAGCCCAGAATAGTCGGCACGGACTTATCTTTGAGCAACAGTTTTCTGGCAAAGCCAGCCTCATATTGGGATTTTTTCCTCAAAACAGTCATCCTTAAATGTACAGAACAAACGCTTAAACTAACACTGCCGTGACTGGGACGTCCGCAAAAAATAAAGTGCATCCATTTTCCCCTGACGACTGGATCTTTCGCAGCGTATTCACAGATGTTGTTTGTCCACAGCCAGGAACAGCACATCTGCGGCTTCGTAATCTCCCTGTACACAGACCCACTCGCTGTCCGGCGACTGAACACTAGTGAGGCGCGCGGCGCGACAACGATACGAAATGAGCGTAGTTGTCTTGTGCTGGAGGCGGTCATATGCAAACGCTGGTACGTCACTTCGTACCGTGACGTCACTTCTTACCATGGATCCAGAACGAGCTGTATTTAGAGCTTGATTAAATAAATGATTCATTTATAATGGGGAGGACGTCTTAAGCAATGAAACTTGCAGGACGTTTTAATGGTACAAAGACCAAAAGATCAAGGCAAATTTGGTTTCTCATGTCATGACCCCTTTAAATACATTTTATTTGTTTATTATTTTTATTTATTTACTTATATCTTATTTTTATTATTTATATATTTTTATTTCTTCAATTTCTGTTTGTTCTGATGTGTGTGTGTGTGTGTGTGTGTGTGTGCAGGCGTGCTGAAGGACTTCCTCCGAGAGCTTCCTCGTCCTCTGATCACTCCGCCGCTGTACGAGTCGGTTCTGGAGTCGATGTCGAAGCGGCCGCTGCTCATGGGAACCGGCGTGTGCGAGAACGACCCGATCGACACGGATCACGCCGTCAGCCTGATGGAGATCCTGCCCGACGTCGAGAAGGTACTGGAGTATTCGGGATTATCCATGTTTCTGCCAGTGGTGTAAAGTATTTGAGTAAATGTAAGGTTGCACTTTATTTTAAGGTGTCATTGTTACAGTGTAACTATATATTTAAGTACTGAGTAATATTAATTAACTACATGTATTTACTATAGGGTTAGGGTTTGGTTGAGGGATAGTTGCATCTAATTATGCATAATTTACTGTCATTACTATGGTAAATATATGTAACAAGGACACTGTAAAATAAAGTGTTAGCAAATGTAATTAGTTACTGTACTTAAAGCTGCAGTCCGTAAGAATGACAGCTAGTGGTGGACATAGGTACTGCAGTCCAATTCAAAATATCGGAGATCGTCGTTTCTCCCGCCTCCTCAGACTCAGCGCTCACGCGGGTTTGAGGCACGCGACAGGAACGAGCGCAATGGACAATGCAAACTGGCAGCGTACAGCATCACAGACCAAAACACTAGCAAACATCCCAGCCTGGAAACTCATATTTCACAGTAAAATAACTGAGAATCGAGAATGTGAACTTAGCATGTTTCCTCAATATATGTTTTTTTTATGCTTTAGTAGAGAGAAAAAGTTACACACAGCACCTTTAAGTATCTTCTTGGTTACTTTGTAGTTTTACTGAGTATCACATCTTTTACTCTCTACTTAATTACATTTTTGAATAAGTAAATGTACTTTTTACTCCAATACATTTGTGATGAATAATGCAACTACACATTACATCTTGCAAGGCATCTTTTTCTTTTTCTGCAAGGCAATGAAGGAACTATATGTGTGTGTTGCACCTTTCCTCACACACACTGGTCAGCAGTGCTACGTCACATGAATGCGAGTGCATTAGCAGGTATTTGCTGAATCGAGGGTTTGATTTAGGAGATGAGGTCATGATGAGGCCGACAGCGGCTCATCCAGTGCAAGTAGACTTTCACTATTTAACTTTACGTAACATTATTTTATTTATCCGCTGTATTGATGAGACCGTTTCGAAGGATATTGGTTCACTTATGGCCTTTTGTGCACTTGAGCTACTGGAGAGTGTGTAGACGTTTAAGACGCTGTTGTGTCGACCTTGATTTATTGCAATATTCAGTTTTATTTTGATTTTAGAAAATAAACACAATCTTACAAATCAATTGTTTATTTTTTAAAGTGTCGAGGTGCATCTATGAGCCTACGATCAGTATGAGTAAGATACTCAAGTACTGTTAGAATCAGAAACTCTAACACCGTGTCCTAACTACACGCGACGCCGCGACACACGATAAAAGGCATCTTTTCCATGTTAATCAGAGTTTTTGTCCTAACCAGACGCGACGGCGACACGCAAAGTTTCTAATTTAGAAACGGTTCCTATTTCTGCGACGTCGCGGCTGACAGATCCGCCAGAATCTGATTTCCCTATGAACAAGATCGAATAAACTGATTGTCATATGAAGAAATTACACTGGTTATGAGTACACATTATTTATTTTTAGTTAAAAATAGGTCACTGTGCCACAAGCGATAATGGATAATTTACCTCAGATTTTGAAAGCATATAATATAACGTTCAAACTGAATTCTATGCAAACATACAACTGTACTTCATAACAAAATTAGTCAATGAGTATATTTTGTTAATGTTTTGATTTTTAATAATGTTATTTCTTGATTTGATTATGTCCTTGCCCATTTCCAATGCGAGTGCGGGCCAGCAGTGCGCTTTCACAGAGAGACTCCGCCCACACGCTGTTCTGAATGGCTGTGATTTTTGATTGATGTGTGGCGTCTCACAGTCGCGTCTAGTGTGGACAGACAACTTGCTGTCGCTGGAATTTTATCGCGTCGCGTGTAGTTAGGACACGGTGTGAGACTTTTACTTAAGCCAGATTGGAATTGACCCTTCGCAGGGAGTTTGATTGACAGGTGATCTGCCCAATCATAATCCGCCGAATCCGCCATTTTGTCGGACAGAGCAGTCAGGAGAGTTAGTAGATTACCGTTGGAGGATTTGAGCTTGAGAAGCGGAGTGTACTGACGTCTTTCCACGGTTAAAACAACATTCCTTCTGATGTTCATTCATGTTTATTTGATGCTATAAATGAACTAGAAGGAAGAGATGATCGGTTCACGAGCGGCTTTAACTGAGTGATCTGACACACACATTAAAGAGACACAAAACACTATTTATTGTTTACATTTCTTTAAAAAAATTACAACATTTGAAAGTTGAGACTTTGTTTCATATCAAAAGTACTCTGGTCTGTCCTGTCAGTGTGTTGTCAGTGTCCTCTCGGCTCCGCGATGTGTTGTTCACTGCGTGAGAACGTGTGTGTGTGAGAGCGGCGTGGCTTGCCGGACATAGCAACAGTAACTAAAGGGGGCGGGTCTTTGCGAACGCTTGTAATGTTGAGATATTTTTGCTGTGCGGTATCTGTACTTTTACTCGATGATGGTTGCCAGGTCCTCTCTACACCTGTGGTTTCTGCTCACCAGGCGAGCCTGCGTAAGCTCCTGGATCACCTGAAGCGTGTGGCGTCTCATCACGAGGTGAACAAGATGACCTGCCAGAACCTGGCGGTGTGTTTCGGGCCGGTTCTGCTCAGCCAGAGGCAGGAGGCGTCGTGTCACGGGAACCGGGTCTTCATCGACTCCGAGGAGCTGGCCAGCGCTCTGCACTTCAAGAAGCACATCGAGGTGCTCCACTATCTACTGCAGCTCTGGCCCGGTGAGAGCAACACACTCCTTATTATTCATTATGATCATTATAATCATCGAGGTGCTCCACTATCTGCTCCAGCTCTGGCCATCATATATGCTTAACAGGTTGTGTGTACATAGAAATTCTAGCCTTAAAGGAGAACTCCGGGCAATGTTTAAGTTAATCTTGATCGTTATACCGTTGTGAGAACTGTCTATAGAAAAACCCGAACCGGATTGGTGTTTGCAACACGAGCTGCTACCGCTAATGCCCAGAGCTCACTCGGCTAACGGCAGTTATGGGGCATATTCATAAAGAGTGTTTCTGTGCCTCTTAACAGACACAACATGCAATTAAAATGTCTGTCCAACATGAACAGGGTCCTTACATGACAACAAGATACGTTTAGCAACTTAGCCATTGTTTAAATTCACCTAAATAGTGTTTTAGACGGCTAAAAAAGGCTAAAAAATTTTTTTGTGATTTTTGTCTTGTGGCATCTGTCTCATTTGTTCTGCATGCTTTGAGTTTTTTATGAAAAAAACCCTATATGTTATTGTCAGTGTTGGGGAGTAACTAACTAAAAGTCTAAATGCCTAAATTCTCCTCTCTCTATCATGTAGTGCTAATAAAGTACCATTAATTTTAGTAAATCTCTTTAATGTGTACAAAGATATTGCCTCTTTTAATAGCTTCGATCTAGTAAAATAAATACTTCAAAGTACATTCCCCAACACTGGTTATTCCATGTATTCTCTCATCATCTGAAATGTGTAATTAATTTGTATTCAAGTGAATAACCCCATTGTTTTCTTTCTCTTTTAGTTGTGGACGCTCAGGGTAAATCTTCATCTCCGGTTCCTGCCCTGATGGAGTCGCTCCCAGTGGTGACGGCTGCCGTGAGGAGGAGAAAAGAGCGTCCACAGGTGTTGAATTTAACTGAGGCGGACATGGCTGGAGTTTTGCGACCCAGACCTGGACGTCTGGACAGTCCCAGTAACCGCTACGCCGGGGACTGGAGCCGATGCCGGGAAACGTACCTCCAACCGAGCTGCCTGGAGGAGGCCGACTATGACGACGTTCCCAGCGAAGAGCCTCTGAACGTGGGACAGGAGGATTTACCAAAGGGTACTGAAGTTGTGGTCCCTGAACAAGAGTTTCCCGAGGTGGATGAGGCAATGGAGAGGGTTGAGGAAATGCAGATAGAGGAGGAATTGAGTGAGGAAGAGGATACAGGAGAGTTGGATAGGCTACAAGTAGAGGAACCTCTACCTATCAGCCCCTGCGATCAGATCCTCCCCGATTACGAGGAGCACAGACCCAAAGAGCACACCTACCAGGCCTACATGAAGATCCAGGAGATCAGCCCAGTACTAAGCAACAGGGTCAACCTACGGGACTTGCAGGAGAGCATAGACACACTCATTGGCAACCTGGAGAGAGAGCTCAACAAGAACAAGCTCAACGTAGGTTATTGACTCTTTACCTGGACAGTGGAAATATGTTGGTGATTCCCTACAGACTTAAGCGCTATGGAACGTTCTCGCTCCCATGCACACTTGGGATGCATGTACAAGAAGACATTCCTCACTTCTGATTTGTGTTTTTGTTTGTCTCCTGGTCTCCATGTTGTTGATCGCGTTATTGTTTTTCTTCTTATGAGAAGAACTCATTGAACCCTGAGGGGTGCGCCAGGTGCCTTCATTGTGTCAAGGTGGTGCTTACGACAGCGAGAGCTTTTTACTTTCTACAGAGGTACAAAACATTACGATGAAAACCAATGCACTTATGGGGCCTGCTGTTAGAGGCACGGCTAGTTCAGGTACAGGTGTAAAGCCTTACAATGGGAGAACTAGGTACTACAGATACATCCCAGATCCTAAACCAGGGGAACTCAATCCTGCTCGTGGTGATCCGGCTTCCTGTAGACTTCAGTTCCAAACCTCCAAACACACTTGAACCAGCTAATCAAGGTCTTCGGGTTTCACTTAAAGAGGTAGGTCACCAGGAGCGGGATTGAACACCCTACCCTAAACCTATACCAGATGTCTCAAATGCAGATTACCCAGTTAGGTGGTTTTAACGAGTAGTTTGAGATCCCTGCACTCTACTTCCTAAACTATGAGTGTTTTATCCTAACCTTATCCTAAACCAGGAGAGTCCAGTCTTGCTCCCGGAAGGCTACCTTCAGCTCCAGTTCTAATGAAAGGGATAGTTCAACCAAAAATTTAAATTCTGTCATAATTTACTCACCGCATGTCATTTCAAATCCATAAGACTTTTATCAGCGAACATAAACCGAAGCTTAACTGTACTTGCTTGACGCGTGAGAACAAACCTCATTGGTTCTTGCGTGTCTCCTCAGAAGGCTTGGATTAAACCACGCAGTTAATGTGGATTTATTTTACAATCTTTTAGGTGAAAAGACTTTAAGTGGTGGGATAGAAATCTCTCAGATTTCATTACAAATATTTTCAGGTGTGTTCCTAAAATGAACGAAAGTCTTATGGGATTGGAACAATATGAGGGTAAGTAATTAATAACAGAATTCTTGAATGCAAATTACCTAGTGAGGTGGTGTTAGCCAGTTGTTTGAGATCCCTGCGCCTTAGACCCTCAAATCTGAATGTCATATCCTAACCCTAATCTTGTACTAACACTTACACCCTAAACCAGGGGTGTTCAGTCCTGATCCTGGAGATCTTGCTTCCCGTAGACTTAAGTTCCAACCCTTCTACCAGCTCATTGGGGATCACATAAAGAGGTAGATCACCAGGAGCGGGTTTGAGCGCCCAAACCTCAACGATCTTGAACTCTACATCAGGGGTCTCGAATGCAAATTACCTAGTGAGGTGGTGTTAGCTAGTCGTTTGAGATCCCTGCGCCCTTGACCCTCAACTTTGAATGTCTTATCCGAAGTCTAATCCTTTTCTTACACTTTCACTCTAAATCAGGGCTGTTCAGTCCTGCTCCTGGAGATTTAAGTTCCAACCCTCCAAACACACTTTAACCAGCTCATTGGGGATCACTTAAAGAGATAGATCTTCTTAAGCGGGATTGAGCGCCCAAACCTCAACCCAATCATCAGGGGTCTTTAGTGCAAATTACCTAGTAAGGTGGTGTTAGCCAGTTGTTTGAGATCCCTGCACTTTAGACCCTCAACTCTCAATGTCATATCCAAAGCCTAATCCTTTTCTAGAGGTATTCAGTCCTGCTCCTGGAGATCTTGCTTCATATAGACTTAAGTTCCAACCCTCCAATCACACTTGAACCACCTCATTGGGGATCACTTAAAGAGGTAGATCACCAGGAGCGGGATTGAGCACCCAAACCTCAACGATCCTAAACTCTACATCGGGGGTCTCGAATGCAAATTACCTAGTGAGGTGGATTAGCCAGTTGTTTGAGATCCCTGCGCCCCTGACCCTCAACTTTTAATGTCTTATCTGAAGCCTAATCCTTTTCTAGAGGTGTTCAGTCCTGCTCCTGGAAATCTTGCTTCCTATAGACTTAAGTTCCAACCCTCCAGTCACACTTTAACCAGCTAATTGGGGATCACCTAAAGAGGTAGATCACCAGGAGCGGGATTGAGCACCTTAACCTAACCCCAACCCCCATGACCCTGAACTCTTCACCAGGGGTCTCGAATGCAAATCACCTAGTGAGGTGGTGTTAGCTAGTTGTTTGAGATCCCTGCACCTTAGACCCTCAACTCTGAATGTCATATCCTAACCCTAATCCTGTACTAACACTTACACCCTAAACCAGGGGTGTCCAGTCCTGCTCCTGGAAGGCCACCTTCAGCTCCACCTCTAGTTAAATGCACCTAATTCTAATCAAGATCTTTAACTACAATCTTTTAACCTTCAGGTAGATGTTTTGGAGATAAACTTTGCTGGAAGGTGGCTCTCTAAGAGCAGTGTCAGACACTGAACACCCTTTCATTCAGGGAGCGACTAACGCTGCTGGTCTAGTTGAGGTTGCAGTCGTCTGAGATAAAAAAAAACAGCAGTTGTTTGAGTCTTTTCCTTGTGAAATTACTTCAAACTCCTGCATAACAAGCTATGGACAGCGGAAAATGAATATGCTTGTAGTAAATAGTCAATTTAATATTTAATAATAGTTAGGCAGAACTTTTATGATGAATTTTTTTTTTAAATAACTTAAAATTTGCTGATGTTTTTGTTGCTTTTGATGGGCGCCCCCTAAACACAAAATGTAACTTAAAAATTAAAAGAGCAATCTAAATGGCCTCTGTGATAATCATGGTAACATGATAACACCATGCCGACAGCAGTCCCACTTTTGATCATTATATTTGTAAATGCATCATTCTCAGCAGTCCAGGGATACAAACTCATCAGTATTTGACAGACACATGTATGTATATAGGAGTATAGTTGGAATATGTATTTTCGATGACGTACACTTCAGTTTGTGCATATTTAAATGTTCGTCAGCTACCTTGTAGTATTTGGCCTGTAGATCAGCCTTAAATACATATATAATATATATATATATATATATTGTTGGGTCTATGTAATGATATAACCCACAGTCACAGAATGAGTATGGATTTTGAGTATTTTGTGGTCACGAAAGTGCAGGAAATTTGAGCATTGCATGGTCAAAAGCTTTACGGTCAAAAATAAAGTGTTTCTCAGTGTATCCTACAGCGGGATGTATTTATGCGTGTAGATAGAGATCATTTTAATTACAGTGAAATTCTAATTTTGTTTTGTTTTTTTCCATTTGGCAGCTGCTCACATTTATGGCTCGGTTGCAAATTTGCAGTTCTTGTGAATCCAAGACTGAATCTGTACACGGGCTGTTCGTTTTCTGATTGTGCTTCTCGCCTGACAATGGTCTCCACAGATTGAAATGCTACAGTCTGCTTGATATACAAGATATAAATAAAGGATTTGTTACACAGAAAATAAATTTCAGTAAAAAAAAAGGTTTCTTCAGTTGCCGTGGTCTCAGTTTTCTCTCAGTGAGGCGGTCACACTAGATTTGAAGTATGCAAAAGTATGAAAAAAAGTTATATAGTTTTGCTATATAAATTGATTATGATGTTTTGCATATGGACTTCTCATTTGAACACATTCAGAATAATAAATATAATGTGTGTTAACTATCTATTCCAGATTGCAGATTTCAGTATGCATGCCTTTAAATGTGTATTGATGTAAATCTAGTGTGGCCGCACCTGTAGAGTGTTTAATCTGGTTTCCTGAAGCCTGATTGGGGATCAGATTCCCTGTCGTACAGAGATCGATCCATGCTCAGCAAGAAGGAAACTTGTTAGCTGCTTTGATAAAAAACATTCCTGTTTTTCTCCTGTCTCTGCTGCGTTTTTTGTAAAAGTTTGGTTGTGCTGAGATGAACGTGCGACTAAAGCAGATATTATTTGTACTGATATTGAGTATATGATCACATTAAAGTTTTTTCTCATGCAGCCCCTGATGACTCCGACTTCTTTTTCTTGAAAAAATGATATATTTAGCAGCTTATATTCACAGATGGTCGTGTGATCGAATGAGTCACGTTTTTCCTCTGCGGATTCGCATTTGGGCTCCTGTAGTCTGTCACTGGAGCATTAGCTGGCGATCTGTGTCATCAGTCATCATCAGTCTGGAATATCAGGTGAGTCTTTGCCCAAAAAAAACAAACACTGGCATGCAATGAATCTTGGGATAGGCTGTGAAGGATCCACTCGTTCTATCCTTCACGGCCCGGGGAAAGTAGGATGCATTTGTAGCCCTCGATCCTTCGTCGCGATCAGCCTTCGAATTTTAAAGCAATATATTGTTTTCTCTGAATGAGTGGGCTGGATGATTTTCACATAGTTTTGAAGCAAAAAATCTAGGCTACACTGCAAAAAAAATGCTTTTTTTACTCAGCATTTTTGTCTTGTTTCCAGATATTATGTCCAGTTTTCCGGGGGAATTAATCAAAATGAAGTGAGTTGATTCTTAAAACAACACAAGCAAAGTTATCTGCCAATGGGGTCAGAAAAATAATCTTAATTCAAACAGAAACAACATTATTTTTCTGACCCCATTGGCAGATTATTTTTGCTTGTTTTAAAGAAAAACTCAATTTTTATTTATTTCCCCAGAAAACAAGACTTAATATGCCTAATATCTTATGTAATTTACTACTTTAGTAAAAGCATCTTGATTTAAAGCAGCCCTCAGTAAGATCGGGATTTCTTTGTTGTATCCTCGCGTTTTGCTCGGAGGTTTCTCTCTAGAGCTCCCCCCGCAGCTTCGGAATAGATATTTGACAACAACTGTTAAAAACTCGCTGGCTATTCTCAGACACTAGAGGCTTAGCAGATCAACGACATCAAAGCAGATGGGAAACTCTTTGCAACATCGTCTTCATTCGGGTTCCAACAGCGTGAGGGAGCGCAATAATGACAGCATTATAGCAGATTTATTTTAGCAGTAAAGCAATTCTTTACCTCGCGAGACTTGGGATCACACGATACTTCCAGACGAAGAGGCCGGCGGGCCGCCGGCCCAAAGTTGCAAACGCTGTTTTTCCGCTCACGGGCACCAGGGGGGTGCGAAACCACCACCATTCAACCCAAAATAAGTAATATAACCATTCCAGTGACTCCGAAGTTGATCAGTTAAGGTAAAAAAGTTACTTAGTTCACCTTTAATAAATGTTTGATATTTGGACTGGAAACAACACTAAATTACTAAGTAAGAAAAGCATTTTTTGCAGTGTGTGTGATTCAGTTTTCAAAAGTCTTGTGAACAAAAAAACAGTATAGGTTTTATGGCCCTATTTCATTGACTTGTTTTTTCACAAGCCACGCATAAATGTCGTTTTCCGAAAACTACAAACTTTTACATACATGCTGCTCACAGATTATTGGTGCAGTTTGTGCTGAATACAGTGTAGTGTGACTTTAGCCATGAAAATGTTTCAAGTAACAGAAGTTGAGCAGCCTCTGAGTTGGAGCTATGAGATAAACATGGTAAATGTCCGTCCGTCGGTCTGAAGTCACAGTGTAGATGTTCTCTCTTCAGAAACACCTGCTTCTCTCTACGATAAACATCCAGACCTTTCTGAAACATCTTTCAGCATTTGGCTCCACTTCAGACGTGCGATTGGCCCAGGCAAATCCCTTTGATGTGAAACCGAGCATTGTGATTGGCTGCCTGGAAGAGATGACCTTTGATTGGCCGTGTGATTCGTTGAGATGATGTCGTCACTGTGCATTTAACATTTATACTGTAAAATCTGCAGATTGCGCTGGTGGAAGTCTGTAAATGACACGTCTATCAGAGTATCAGACGGAGCTTAAGGGAGAAGAAAGCTTTATCAGTGTTGACACGCGGCCAGATTCAGTCAAAACTGCCTTTGTTTGGCCAACAGGAACAGATTAAGGAGAGAACCGATGTCTAATGCGGCTGGATAATGAACACAAGACACGATTGTTCGGTTCATGGGCCGACGTGCGGCTTCATGCAACAGACACACAAAATATATGAGTTTGTGAATCAGTGTTATTGCACACTAATACATTAAGGCGATTCAAGAGATGCAGAATATTTACAGAGCACACACCACGGCATGAAAAACAGCATCCCAGAATGCATTGCACGCTTTGACCTTAATTTCCAGTGTATAAGAAATTATCTCATTATCTGCGACATTTGCTTACAAAACTGGAATGCAAAGTCAGCGTGTTACACTTCTGTTCAAAAGTTTGGGATCGGTAAGATTTTTTATGTTTTTAAAAGAAGTCTTCTGCATTTATTTGGTAAAAAAAAATACCACACACAAAAAACATATTGATAAATATTATGAAAATTTTTAATAACTGTTTTCTATTTTAATATATTTTAAAGTGTAATTTATTCCTGTGATCAAATCTGAGTTTATCATCATTACTCCAGTCTTCAGTGTCACATGATCCTCCAGAAATCAATATAATATAATGATCTATTTATGATTATTATCAGTGTTAAAAACAGTTGTGTACATTTTTTTTTCAGGATTCTTTGATAAATAGAAAGTTCAAAAGAACAGCATTAATCTGAAATATAATCTTTAGTAACATTATAAATGTGTTTACTGACACATTTGATCAATTTAATTAGCCTAATCCTTGATTAATAAAAGTATTGATTTATTTTATTTATTTCCCCCCCAAAAAAATAAAATATAAATTCTTACTGACCCCAAACGTTTGAGCGATATGTTTAATGTTACAACAGCTTCTATTTTTAGAGAAATGCTGTTCTTTTGAACTTTATATTAATCAAAGAATCCTGAAATAAAAATAGTAAATAACTGTTTTCAACACTGATAATAATCATAAATGTGTCTTGAGCATCAGATCATCATATAACACTGATTTCTGGAGGATCATGTGACACTGAAGACTGGAGTAATGATGATAAACTCAGCTTTGATCACAGGAATAAATTACACTTTACTATATATTCACATAGAAAACTGATGATTTACATTAGAATCATATTTCACAATATTTAATTTTTTTTTGCCTTTAAAAATACTTATTTTAAAAGGATTAAAAATCTTACAGATCCAAAACTTTTCAAAGGCAGTGTATTTTTGAGTGTATTACAGTGTATTACTCTTTCAAAAGTAACGTTTTGTCCTAATATCTGAAACATTACGCATACTATTTTGCATACTGTGCCTGAATTTGTACATTATGTACAATCATCTTACGTGAATTATTGCATTAGGTTCAGTTTATGCAAAAATGTAGTTACGTATTAACAATTCACACAGAAATGTGTTCTTCAGTGGGATGTGTTTAAATGGTAAACAAAGAAGTATACAGTATGAAATTGTACATTAATCAATTACTTTATGGCCGGCAAAACCTTACGAGTTACCTGTAGAAATGCATTCGATAAAGTTAACTTGAAGTTCATAAGATGCACTTTTCTGAAAGTCACTGTACATCGAGCAGACCTGCATTACACGTGGACTGACTCTCGTCACGAGCGTTCTTGAGAAGGAAGTTTAGTGTCTGTATTGAATCGATACGAGTCGGCTGAAGTTGATCAATACTGTACATTAAGTGCCTGAATGTAACCAGATAACCGGTTATAGATTATCTGTCGAGGTGAAGCGGCTGAATTAAGAGCGTGTTTGATTACAGCACTGATGGGGAATAAAGATGAACTCGGACAGTAACCGGAGGAAGAATCGATCTTCAAGGTCATCGGAACACACGTCTGCCCTTCTGAAGAAACTGCCTCTGTTTTACAGTCAGAAAACCACAGTAGGCAAAAACTAAAGGATTATAATGCTTTGCTAATGGTAAATATATATATATATATATATCAATTATTTTATTTTTTCAATATTTGGAAACCAATCAATCAGAATTTCTGACCTCATCTGATTCTTATTTGATCCTTTTGAATGCATTTCAAATTATTATTAGATTTGTAATGTTGTTCCAAAATTCCCAAAAAATCTATTAGCATTCAGTTAAGATTCTTTGAAAAGCAAGGTTACACTGAACAACACTGAATGATTTACATTGTTCAATCGGAATGACAAACTAGATGGGTTTTATTTTTCAAAGAACTTAACTAATTACAAACACCAGTGTTAAATCTTGTAATTAGAACATCTGACTCAGCTGTAATTCCAGAGCGTTATGGTGACGGTGATGATGATGATGATGATGATGATGATGATGATGATGGTGATGATGATGATGATGATGATGATGATGTCTCTAATGCGTTACAGGTCTGACTGGTCTATCGTGTCGGTCAGGAGGCCCATGTTCTTCAAAACGATCTTCTCCAGAGCCAGAAACTGTTCATATTCCTTCAGCGCTTCCCGCCTCCAGTTCCTCGTCCGGTTTCAGTGGCACCGCTGGCTCCTGATGAACAACAACTCACACAAGTTAAGGCCATTTCACACTACAGCTTTAATACAGAACAGCGTTTCATGTGGTCTATTAAAGTCGTCAGTACGTTTAGACTAAACAATCAAATGCGGTGTGCACTGCAAAAAAACTATGATTTTGTCTTGGTTTCCAGAGCAACATTCTTAACCCTTTGGTCAATGAAATGAATGTACTATATTTTAGTTCGATAATGTTTTTTATTGAATATTTTCTATTTTTAGGGGATTTTATGGTACTAAATTATATTTCTGCAGTAGTTTATAATCCATTTATTCACTTTTTGAGCATAGATCTGAAAATAAAATGTCATTAATCTCGAATGCTCAACAGACTTTTGAAAAAATAAGTGAAAAAAAAGTTATTTAAAAAGTGTGGTGTAATTTTATTGTTATGAGAGAAAAATTGTGTGTGTGTGTGTGTGTGTTCACATTGCAAGTGCAAAAACTTTACCAAGTTTCGTATCATTCCAATAAAATAAAATAAAAAATTAATTAATCAAAAATTACAGAAGAGCACCACATTTAAGATACATTTATGTATAAAATGAGGTGTTTATGATTAAAATAAGAAAAATATCTACCAATGCAGTCAGGTAAATAAACGTAATTCAGTGGAAAAACAAGCTTATATTTATGACTCCTTAGGCAGATATTTTTCTTGTAATCATTGAAAAGTGATTACAAAAATTGAAAGTAGAAAACGGTCTGGAAACCAAACATCTACTGCAGTAGGAATACAGGAAAACACATACAACTGAGCATTTAAGGGAAGAGTGGTGAATATGATCATAATTCTAACTAATAGATATCCCCATATTTCCCCAGTTGATTAATCACAGTACAGTTGCTTTGTATTACAAGTTTTCTGTAATGTTAAATATGCAATCAAGTTAAATCCGCACAATTTACATACATAAATCTGAACATTAGATAAAGCTTTATTGATTTTGTTGACATATTAGAGTTAACGGTTATTACAGAGGGGATTTTGAATATATCTTTTATCACTCCATAAATCAGAAAATACTCAAAACAGCCACAAAAAAAAAGGTTTTAAGGAATAAAATGTTATATAAATCAGTGTGAATGATATATGAACAAACCCTTCAGTAAAACCCTTCAGAATATAGACAGGAATAAAACTGTAAGTTTTGGTGTTTGTAACTGCTGCTGAAGTGGAGGACAAACTCTTTAAAGATATGTAGTGTAACTGAAATCTACAGATGCTTATAGAAAGTGTAATAAAATAAACACGTAAATCTGTATTTTGGATGTTTTCTTTCCACTAATCTAAAAGAAGACATAAGCAAAGCAAAATATCTCATAATCTAAAAATTGATCAGTGCATGAAAAACAATGGCTTAGTCATCTTGCCTTAAATCAGAAAATACTATCAGAAAAAAGTTTTTAGGAATAAAATATTATAAAAATAAGTGTAAGTGATATATGAACAACCCCTCAGTAAAAACCTTCAGAATATAGACAGGGATAAAACTGTAAGTTTTGGTGTTTGTAACTGCTGCTGAAGTGGAGGACAAACTCTTTAAAGATATGGGGCCCTATTTTAACGATCTGAAACGCAAGTGTCAAAGCGCAAAGCGCAAGTAACTTTGTGGGCGGATCCCGGCGCTGTTGCTATTTTCCCGGCGGATAAACGACTCTTGCGCCCAGCGCAAATCTAAAAGGGGTTGGTCTGAAGTAGCTTCATTATTCATAGGTGTGGTTTGGTGCGTAACGTGACATAAACCAATCAGAGCGTCCTCTCACATTCCCTTTAAGAGCCGGCGCGCTTGTTCCATGGCGGATTGCTATTATAACGGCGGATTTGCCAGCGCACGTCAGGAGCAGTTCACAGCCAAAGAGACGACGTTCTCGTCAGGGCCGTAAAACACAGAGAAGTGACACTGGGGATGATGGGAGAAACCCACCCAAATTAGCTTCGGTTAAACAGGCGTATAATTCGGGTAAATGTGTAGCCTAATTTATATATATTTTTTTTTAATCTAGATAGATCTTTTTCACATCTTCACGGACACAACCTCCCTCGTGTGTTAATATTTTTCCTTGTAATAATGTATGATTTGCAAAAATGAAAACTGCTGCGTCTGGTTTATAATTATTAGAGAATCAAAGTGGATGCGCGTTAACACACTGCATTATGGCCAAGCACGCGCCCTTAAAATACCACATCACTAACGCGCAACGCGCCACTGTGCTTAGACTGTTTTTTTCCTGGTCAGTGGCGCTATTGCTTTCTAAAACTGGAAAATAGCACCAGGGCAGTTTTGCGCCGGAACACACTCCTCTTTGCGCTGAACCGCCCCCGCGAGCGCAGTTCATTCCCTAATTTACCGACGTGCGTCTGTGGAGGGAAAAGTCCGCTGTGCGCGGGTGCAAAATATGAATGATACATGCGTCGGTGTTCAAAGTCAATTGCGCTGGGTGCAAGATAGGGCCCATGTAGTGTAACTGAAATCTACAGATGCTTATAGAAAGTGTAATAAAATAAACACGTAAATCTGTATTTTGGATGTTTTCTTTCCACTAATCTAAAAGAAGACATAAGCAAAGCAAAATATCTCATAATCTAAAAATTGATCAGTGCATGAAAAACAATGGCTTAGTCATCTTGCCTTAAATCAGAAAATACTATCAGAAAAAAGTTTTAGGATAAAATATTATAAAAATAAGTGTAAGTGATATATGAACAAACCCCTCGGTAAAAACCTTCAGAATATAAACAGGAATAAAACTGTAAGTTTTGGTGTTTATAACTGCTGCTGAAGTGGAGGACAAACTCTTTAAAGATATGTAGTGTAATTTAAATCTACAGGCGTAAATGGATAAAGTGCAATAAAATAAACACGTAAAATGTGTATTTTGGATGTTTTCTGTCCACTGTGAAGGAAGCAAAAATCACACAATTGACCAGTACATGAAGAAAACTATAGTTCCGCCTGTAGTGTCGTGCCTTAAATAAGAAACATTAAGTGTTTGTCTTGAAATCTCTCCAGAGAGCCTCCAGCATCATGTGTCCGCGGGGTGTGTAACACAAATGTGTGTGTTTTAGACCCTCGGAGACACAGACGGCAGCATACTTTCATATTTAGTAAATATATTCAGCAAGTCTGAGCAGATCTGGAATAACTCAATCACACATTCCAGCTGAATGGCAGCGGACTTCATCTGTGTTTGCTGTGAGCTTAAACACACGTTTGCACAGCTTTTTAAATGGGGACATTGCATAGACTTCTATTGTTTTTTTTATAAACAACTAGTTATAAATACTATAATCTAACCCTAACCGAAATCTTTCTGCATTTTTACAGTAAAAAAATTATTTACTTAAAGGGATAGTTCACTTTAAAATGAAAATTCTGTCATCATATACTCACCCTCAAGTTGTTTCAAACCTGTATGAGTTTCTTTCTTCCGCTGAACACAAAGGAAGATATTTTGAAGAATGTCAGTAACCAAACAGTTACCAGGTCCCATTGACTTCCATAGTAAATACTATGGAAGTCAATGGGACCTGGTAACTGTTTTGTTAAAGTGAACTATCCCCTTTAATTTTTAAATGCTGTTTTAACAAATCAGGATGTCCCCAAAAGCAGGTTTTGTGAGGTTTAGCTCGACTCTGGGTACAAATTTGTCACAAAATATGGTTAAGTAGATACATACTCATGGAAATACACTCAACAAATCTTTAGGACTAGTTTTAAGATTTATCTATTTGAATTGCATTAAATTAAAAAATCCATCCATTTGTATAACAGTTTTTACTTAATGTGATGCATATGTGTCAGTTATACATAAATGAAACGGGTCAGATTTCTGTAATGCACTAATAAACTGAATGTGTTTAAATACACAATAAGCAGTGTATTTATCATCAACAAAACCAATTTGTTTCAATCTCATATATTTGAAGATACATTTAAATGTTGCTTGTTTTTATTACAGACATATTTTTAAACATGTTCATAATTTTTAACTGAATAAATGTTATTGTTAACAGATTTATGATAATTATTTGCAATTTGAATACAAAAAAAGAGGAAGAGTTCAGTGAAAAGAGGAGTGTGTTCTGGCGTAAACGTTCCCTGGTGATATTCTGCAGTTCCAGAAAACAACTCCGCCACTGACCAGGAGAAACCCAGTCTAAAGACAGCGGCGCCGCGCGTTAGTCATATGCTATTTTAAGGGCGCGTGCTTGGCCATTATGTAGCGTGTGAACAACACACACACTTTGATTCTCTAATCTAAACAGACGCAGCAGTTTTCATTTTTGCAAATCCTACATTATTACAAGGAGAAATATTAACACACGAGGGAAATCATTGTTGTGTCCGTGAAGATGTGGAAAAATGAAAACATTTAGCTTACACATTTACCCAAATTATTATACGCCTGTTTAACCGAAGCTAATGTGTGTGTGTTTCTCCATCATCCTCATACAATGTCACTTCTCTGTGTTTTACGGCCCTGACGAGAACGTCGGTCTCCTCGGCTGTGAACCGCTCCCTGGCGTGCGCCGGCAAACCGCCGTTATAATAGCAATCCACCGTTATAATAGCGATCCGCCGTTATAATAGCAATCCGCCGTTATAATAGCGATCCGCCGTTATAATAGCGATCCGCCGTTATAATAGCAATCCTCCGTTATAATAGCGATCCGCCGTTATAATAGCAATCCACCGTTATAATAGCGATCCGCCGTTATAATAGCAATCCGCCGTTATAATAGCGATCCGCCGTTATAATAGCAATCCGCCGTTATAATAGCGATCCGCCGTTATAATAGCGATCCGCCGTTATAATAGCAATCCGCCGTTATAATAGCAATCCGCCGTTATAATAGCGATCCGCCGTTATAATAGCAATCCGCCGTTATAATAGCAATCCTCCGTTATAATAGCGATCCGCCGTTATAATAGCAATCCACCGTTATAATAGCGATCCGCCGTTATAATAGCAATCCGCCGTTATAATAGCGATCCGCCGTTATAATAGCGATCCGCCGTTATAATAGCGATCCGCCGTTATAATAGCAATCCACCGTTATAATAGCGATCCGCCGTTATAATAGCAATCCGCCGTTATAATAGCGATCCGCCGTTATAATAGCGATCCGCCGTTATAATAGCAATCCGCCGTTATAATAGCAATCCGCCATTATAATAGCGATCCGCCGTTATAATAGCTATCCGCCGTTATAATAGCGATCCGCCGTTATAATAGCGATCCGCCGTTATAATAGCAATCCGCCGTTATAATAGCAATCCGCCGTTATAATAGCGATCCGCCGTTATAATAGCAATCCGCCGTTATAATAGCGATCCGCCGTTATAATAGCGATCCGCCGTTATAATAGCGATCCGCCGTTATAATAGCGATCCGCTGTTATAATAGCAATCCGCCGTTATAATAGCGATCCGCCGTTATAATAGCAATCCACCGTTATAATAGCGATCCGCCGTTATAATAGCAATCCACCGTTATAATAGCAATCCGCCGTTATAATAGCGATCCGCCGTTATAATAGCAATCCGCCGTTATAATAGCAATCCGCCGTTATAATAGCAATCCGCCGTTATAATAGCAATCCGCCGTGGAACAAGCGCGCCGGCTCTTAAAGGGAATGTGAGAGGACGCTCTGATTGGTTTATTTTACGTTACGCCCAAACCACACCTATGAGTAATGAAGCGAATTCAGACACACACATTTTAGATTTGCGTCGGGCGCAAGAGTCGTTTATCCCGCCGGTATAATAGCAACAGCGCCGGGATCCGCCCACAAAGTTACTTGCGTTTCAGAGCGTTTGATACTTGCGCTTCAGAGCGTTACAATAGAGCTCATGATGTTAAAACTGTGTAATACAAATGGATGGGAATTATGTATTTCATTTAAATCTTAAATTTATTCTTAAATATTTTTTGAGTGTACATAATCTCAAAGCACATAGAAATAGACGATAAATCATGAAGAATAATTACAGGAATAATTCACCTGAACATTAATTATCATTTCATCACCCTGAAGTTCCAAACCTCTGTTTTTTTCCCCTTAGAGTTAAACTAAATGAAAATTAGAAATATTGCTTTGGCAACTTTTTTTTATATCTTATTTAATTTAATTTCATGTTTTTTTTTTTCTCTTCCAAGTAACGAAAATGTTTTTCATGGTTTTAGTTTTAGTTAACTATAAAAAGCCTGGGTAAATGTTCCTTTAAACACGTCTAAAATGTTCCTCTCTCACCGTCTTCTTCTTCAGTTGTTCAAGCCTCCATCTCTTTCTTGTGCTTCTCGTGTTTGATCTGCCGTTTCTCAAAGTACTCCAGCCGCTCCTCTTCCTTTTCGAAGTACTTCCTCACATTCTGTTTCTGTAGAGAAATGCATCTCACTTATAAATCCTAGTCCTACATTCATTGCATTTTTAGTCATGCTCACAATGTGAAGTCTGTTCTGGCAATATTATGCAGACATCTAATTTCGAGCAAGTCAACATTAAATATCTCTTTTAATCCCAATCCCAGAATCTATTGAAATGGACTCGTTTCACATTTCCGAGCTTCTTAGAAGAAATTTTCTGTTGAATTTTTTTTACTCAAGACCTAAATTGTGTGAATATTTGCTAGATGTCTGTTCTTTGTGTGTGTGTGTGCTGAAATATTGTGTTTGTACAACTGCGTAAATAGGAGAGAAAAAACTAAAGTGGATCAGACCGATCACTACACTGGTGGTGTTGAGGAGAGACCTCGACATGACTGTAAAGCGCTTTGGGTGTACAGTAGTACATATGAAAAAGTGCTATATAAATGCCTCATTCATTCATTCATTCATACAATCTCTTAGCCAATCAGCAGTAGGGGGCGTTTCTACTCATGATGGAGAGGAGAGAGAGTTAGCCAATCAGCAGTAGGGGGCGTGTCCACTCATAATGAGGGAAGAGAGAGATTTAGCCAATCAGCAGTAGGGGGCGTGTCTACTCATAATGAGGAAGAGAGAGATTTAGCCAATCAGCAGTAGGGGGCGTGTCCACTCATAATGAGGGAAGAGAGAGATTTAGCCAATCAGCAGTAGAGGACGTGTCCACTCATAATTGGGGAAGAGAGAGAGTTAGCCAATCAGCAGTAGGGGGCGTGTCCACTCATAATGAGGGAAGAGAGAGATTTAGCCAATCAGCAGTAGGGGGCGTGTCCACTCATAATTGGGGAAGAGAGAGAGTGAGCCAATCAGCAGTAGGGGGCGTGTCCACTCATAATGAGGGAAGAGAGAGATTTAGCCAATCAGCAGTAGGGGGGCGTGTCCACTCATAATGAGGGAAGAGAGAGATTTAGCCAATCAGCAGTAGAGGACGTGTCCACTCATAATGGGGGAAGAGAGAGATTTAGCCAATCAGCAGTAGGGGGCGTGTCCACTCATAATGAGGGAAGAGAGAGATTTAGCCAATCAGCAGTAGGGGACGTGTCCACTCATAATGGGGGAAGAGAGAGATTTAGCCAATCAGCAGTAGGGGACGTGTCCACTCATAATGGGGAAGAGAGAGATTTAGCCAATCAGCAGTAGGGGACGTGTCCACTCATAATGGGGGAAGAGAGAGATTTAGCCAATCAGCAGTAGGGGCGTGTCCACTCATAATGGGGGAAGAGAGAGAGTTAGCCAATCAGCAGTAGGGGGCGTGTCCACTCATAATGGGGGAAGAGAGAGAGTTAGCCAATCAGCAGTAGGGGACGTGTCCACTCATAATGAGGGAAGAGAGAGATTTAGCCAATCAGCAGTAGGGGGCGTGTCCACTCATAATGAGGGAAGAGAGAGATTTAGCCAATCAGCAGTAGGGGACGTGTCCACTCATAATGAGGGAAGAGAGAGATTTAGCCAATCAGCAGTAGGGGGCGTGTCCACTCATAATGAGGGAAGAGAGAGATTTAGCCAATCAGCAGTAGGGGGCGTGTCCACTCATAATGAGGGAAGAGAGAGATTTAGCCAATCAGCAGTAGGGGACGTGTCCACTCATAATTGGGGAAGAGAGAGAGTTAGCCAATCAGCAGTAGGGGGCGTGTCCACTCATAATGGGGGAAGAGAGAGAGTTAGCCAATCAGCAGTAGGGGGCGTGTCCACTCATAATGGGGGAAGAGAGAGAGTTAGCCAATCAGCAGTAGGGGGCGTGTCCACTCATAATGGGGGAAGAGAGAGAGTTAGCCAATCAGCAGTAGGGGGCGTGTCCACTCATGATGGGGAGGAGAGAGAGTGAGCCAATCAGCAGTAGGGGGCGTGTCCACTCATGATGGGGAGGAGAGAGGGTTAGCCAATCAGCACTAGGGGGGCGTGTCCACTTATGATGGGGAGGAGCGAGAGTGAGCCAATCAGTAGTAGGGGGTGTGTCCCACTCATGATGGGGGAGGAGAGAGAGGGAGCCAATCAGCAGTAGGGGGCGTGTCCACTCATGATGGGGAGGAGAGAGGGTTAGCCAATCAGCACTAGGGGGGCGTGTCCACTTATGATGGGGAGGAGCGAGAGTGAGCAAGAGGGAGATTTGAAGAAAGACTGTAGAAAGAGAGATGGCTGAGAGACATTAGAAAACAGGAAAAGGACAGAGGAATATAACTGGAAGAAGAAGGGTTATGATCAGGCAAGAGCTTTGGGAGCCGCACTACAGAGTGGGAAGGCTTGAACACGGACACCAAGGTTGCGTTGTTTCGGCTCCATACGCGAGTAACAGTTTGCTATGTTTCACAGAAGCAAGATGCGCTGTTGTATGCTGTTCACAGCTGATCATCCATGCTTGTGCGAGCTGTCAGTGGTTGCCTGTTGTGCATACTAGCGTATTTGTTATTTTGGGAGCGGAGCAATAAAGGCAGTGTTTGTTTGGGCATCAATTCAAATATCAACAGTGTTCCTCAGAAATCACTTACTGCACCTTTAATGACAACACAGTTTAATATTATACATTTACAATGTTAACAACAGTGGAAACGCGTCATCAGTCTGAACTGAATAGATTAATTGAATGTATTTTATTCAGTATTGATAGTTGTTTAGCGGAACATGAGATGACATTCTCAAAGCTGCTTTGAAACAGTCTATATTGTTGAAAGCGCTATATATGAATGAAGGTGACTTGACTTCTTCTCACCTCGTTGTTGGAGGACTTGCGCAGGGTCCATGGGATCTGTAGGATGTGTAGTGTCCCGATGCGATCTGAGACCGCCAGAAGATGATGCTTCCCTGCGGGACAGAAACCGGACACGTCAGTCTCTGTCATGGGGTCAGCTCACAAAACATTCTTAAGAATACAAGTCTTCTGCTTTTTTCCTACAGAAGAGAAAAAAAAAATTGTATTCCCAATAATGAAATTTGTTAAAGTTTCTACAAATTACTTTCATGTTTAAATGCAATTTTAATGATCAAATATGAGTTTGAAGGGATACAATTATTAACTTAAACATTAGTTAATGCATGAGCGATATATATTTTTTAAGCATTTATTAATGGTTAATACAGTAAAAAATGTAATTGTTTATTGTTCAAAAGAGCTCAAATTAACGATCCATTCTGAGACTGGCTCTTACTGTATGTCATGATATGAAGCAAGACACAGGTCGTAGTCTTCATTAAAGAACGTTTTATTCAACTACAGCACGGAGAGTATGAGGCTGAGCCATGCATTGAACTATCCAGTCAATAATAATCATACAAAGCGCTCGTGGTTAGCATACCCGAACTACGGTAGCTTCATCTGGACAAAAGGCAATCTCACAACACTGTATAAAACTATATTTCAAAGCTTTAAATTAAACAAAGATTATTGGAGTATGTTTTACACAAAAATACTATTTCAGTCTTTCTACTTCAGAATTTCACATTTAATTCAATGTGTTTCTTCCTGTTTCTTTGAAATTATTTGTGAAGTTGACTAGCAATTTCGGAGCGAAAAAATGTTTCAAAGTAAATTCTACACTTTGTTTTTCTAGGGATAATCAAACTTTATAAAGTTGAATATGTACTAACATCAAGCGTAGCGTTAGTTCTGGCAGGTCACGTTCTCTCGGTGACTCTCAGCTGATCCTCTATAGGAATACGACACTATCACCGTATAAAGTATTATCAGCAGCGATGGCGTTTCTCAGGAGCGCATTACCCTCCTCCCTCCCCAGCTCCACTCGTCAGTCAGGATTTGGCATTTTGATTACCTTTGAATCAGAATAAATTCTCGAATAATGCTGCACTTTAAAATCTTGAATTAATGATATCTGTAATACACTCATGTTGGTTCTGTTGTGTTCACCCTAAGGGGGGTTATTGCTGCTCTTATTAATGCTAGTCTGCATGGATGCGCGGGGAGTTCTCGCCCAGAACTGAACTATACCGCCAATCCAAACTGTGTGCTAATCGTCAATCGTATTTGATGATAGTGGTCCTGACAGAAATGTGGTTGCAGCAACTCTTGCAGATATTTGTGTAATAGACGTAACAGGAGGGAATAGAGTTCACCGTGACGTGTCCTGCAGGGGGCGCTAGTGTCAGTCTCATAGCTTTACCGCAGGAGCTGCTGGATCTGATGCAGGTGATGGAGGCGGTGCTGATGTTCTGGGTTTGTGAGGGTTCGTGGGTGTTTTGCAGCAGATCCCAAACCTCGATGGTCCCGTCCTTCTTCCCAATGAAGAAGAGCGCCGGCCGGGTCAGGGACCAGTGACCGATCGTACACATGACCTTAGAGCAGGCCGACATGAGGAGCGGGCCGCTCTGAAACGAGACGCGAGACAGAATCATTCAGCACATGCTAAACTAACTCAGTCTAAAACTGATTCTAACTATTCTATTATAAGCAAAAGTGGTAGCACTTTACAATGAGGTTCATTAGTTAACATTAGTTCATGTATAAAGGTGCGAATTTTAGCGGCATCTAGTGGTGAGGTTGTGAATTGCGTTAAGCAAGTTAAGTAGCCAGTTAAGCAATGAGGTTTCTTTACAAAGATTAAATAAGAGATTATGTTTACGTATTCAGTAAAATGACGTTATGGCGAATATTATTGTTACTTGTTCATCATTGTGTCAGTGTTTTATTCTCTGACTTTAGCTCGCTTCTTATCACGAGGTGGACAGTAACAAAGTACATTTACTTGAATACTGCACTTAAGTACACTTTTGGAGTATCTGTACTTTACTTGAGTATTATTTTTTCTGGAAACTTTTACTTTAACTTCACTACATTTGAAAGACAAATATCGTACTTTTTACTCCACTACATTTCTGTCGAGGGCCTTGAGTAGAGTAGTAACGTCAGGGATGATTTTGGTTGTGAATGAAAGTCTGGTTGACGTCAGGACTCGACTGATGTTGGTTTCTGACGTAAACCGATTTTCAACCACAATACAACGTCTGTCCAACGTTGGAGATTAACGTCAATCTGACATTGGATTCTGACATCAACATGATTTTCATTTTCAGCGTTGGGTTTGGTCTTCTAAATGTGAATTTTGTCATTGTTTTGGAGCACACTAGCTTATAGATAACAAGGCTAACATATTCACACTAAAAGCCAAAAAACTGGGAACAGCCGTTTGTGTGTCCGAAACCATTGTGGACGTTATCGAGTGACTTATTCAATCCCACTGGAACTGTGTTCTAGAAATAAATGTGATATTGATATGAGGGTCGGCAGGCAGAGATTCAGAGGCATAAGGTACTGTAAAGTGGCTATTACATGCAACAATGCAACGATAATAAAACAATGAATTGACATTTACTTTTATACTTAAGTACTTTTAAAAATGAGTACTTCTGTACTTTTACTTAAGTTGAAAATCTGTCTTTACAACTTTTACTTGTAACGGAGTAATATTTAACCAGTAGTATCTGTACTTTTACTCAAGTAAGGAAGTTGTGTACTTTGTCCACCCCTGAGAACAACATAGTGACGAAACACGTTTAAGAGAATAGAGAAACCCTTTTAGAGCATGCATGCGCCGGGACCGCCGACCATTTGTCCCGTCGTTAAACTAGCAAGAGTGGATTCGGACACTTGTGCCGTGCATTTTAGACCATGAGCTCAGATCGGTAAAATAGGGCCCTGAAAGAATAAGCACAGATGCTTTTGTCCGTTTGATGTGCTTGTGCCGTGACCTCACCATGACCCCTTCCTTCCAGATGGCGAAACCGAAGCTGCCCACCGTCAGGATGATGTCCTTGAAGAACGGAGAGCGGCTCACGGTGTTCACCAGCGTGTGGTGAGCGAGGAACTGATGCGTGGGTTTGGCACCTGCCAGAAAACACACATGAAAATATTACTTTTGCATAAGACATATAATAATCAAATCAACAAAAATAAACCATCAGATCCAAACCTGTACGTCTTTCTTTCTTTTTGTGGAACATTAAATATATTTTACAGAACACTGAGGTTCAAACAACATTGACAAAAAACACTTCTTAAAATATCTTCTTTTAGAAAAAAATCTACAGAGAATGCAATCCCAGAATGCACTGCGAAACGTCAAAACGTTATTTATAAATATATTTCAGTTCTAAGATGTACTGATAAAAATACTGCAATATAATTACTCATTTTACCCAATATTTGTGTGTAACGTGTCACGTCTCGTGCTTTGTGATTTGAAGAAAAACTAATAATTACAGACTTAATATCCTGTAATATTTATGGAAATCGCTCTGTAATTGCCTCGGTTTACATGTGGCGGTTTGGCCAAATTAGCTTCGATCTCTGCCAGAATCCTTCAGGATGAGCTCAGTGTTTCTCTGAACGTGATGCTGGGGAAAACCGTATATATGTGACCCTGGACCACAAAACCAGTCACATTCTGATTTATACATCATATGACAGTTGAATAAATAATCTCTCCATTGATGTGTGGTGTGTTAGGATAGGACAATATTTGGTCGAGACACAACTATTGAAAATCTGGAATCTGAGGAGCAAAAAAATGTAAACATTGAGAAAATCTCCTTTAAAGTTGTGCATTTATGTTCACGATTGTGCTGCATTCACTCACAAAAATACATGTTTTATATATTTACGGCAGGACATTTACTAAATATCTTCATGGAATATGATCTTAATATCCTCATGATTTTTGGCATAAAAGAAAAATGGATAATTTTGACCCATACAGTGTATAGTTGCTATTGCCACAGATATACCCGTGCGGCTCCAGACTGGTGTTAGTGGTCCAGGGTCAGATATTACAATAGACAACAAGCAAACAGAAGGAGAAGAGATGAACGGAACAACAGGCTTCATTAAGATCGTTACGCTCACAGTAAATGAGTTCAGACACGCTGCACTAATGAAACTTAATATCCTGTAACATTTATTATAATCGCTCTGTAATTGCCTCGGTTTACATGTGGCGGTTTGGTCAAATTAGCTTCGATCTCTGCCAGAATCCTTCAGGATGAGCTCAGTGTTTCTCTGAAAGTGATGCTGGGAAAACCAGAACAAGGAATGATTCAGAGTTTCACACGTCCTGATTTATCGTCTGAGAAGTGGGCTCATTAATCGCATAATTTGGGGTTGTTCTGTTTGCTGGAGATCTTCAGCTTCTACGGTGAAATGTTAGGTGTTTAATCTGGCAGACAGACGTGGTCAGATGAAGGTTTGTGTGGAAAAGAGTTGATTGAAGATTCTCCAAATAACATTCAAAAGTATTTAGAGCTAAAATATTTATTTGAAGTCCCCCTGAGACTTTACGTTAATATTAATATATACACACATTCACATATTCCGTTTAAATGTCACATGAAATGCAGATTAACAAAATAAATGTTTTAATATATTTTTATTTTATTTCAAATAAAATATTTTTATTATTCTGATTGTTTTTATTTATATGAATTAGATTTTTTTTTTTTTTCAAATAAAATATTCTTATTTTTAGTACGTGTTTTTATAAAAAGTTTTTTTTATTGTTTTTTATTATCAAATTATATATTTATTTTTTATTTAATTTCAGATCAAATATTTCTTATTTTTTGGAGGTGTTTTATTTTGATTGTCTTTATTTTCTAAATAGTTATTTATTTTAGTTTTAATTTATTTCAAATAAAATATATTATATTTTAATACGCTTTATTAGAATTATTTATATTTTAAAAGTATTTATTCAATTACATTTTTTAAATTATTTTAAATAAAATATTTTTATTTTATTTTCAAATTATTATTTTTATTTATTTTAAATTGTTTCGAATTTGTTTTTATTCTCAATTTATTTATTTCAAATAAAATATTTGATCTTTTTTAGTGTGTTTTATTCTCATGATGATGAGGTTTTTTCTTTCCTGATGATCTTCCATCATTGATTTCATCTCAGTGTGTGTAACAGTGTGATGTTTGGACGTTTCCTTACTGAACAGCCGTCCTGAGTCATTGTCCTTCTCCATTTTCCAGTCGGTGTAAACGAGTTCCCCGTCCTAGAAGAGACTCGAGAGCACACGCCTGTCTTTAGGCAGAACACATCTACTCTACAGGGTATGTTATTTCAGCTTCATTACGAGAGAGAGGAAAATAAGGTTGTGCATTACAGTAAAGGGTGTTGCTGCACTGCCTTTTGTGGCTTGTTGCTTTTATAAAACAAATAATACATTTATCAATAGCCTAATAATCAATCATAATACATTATTCTTTTGCCATAACATAGTTGAGTGGATGGAAAGGGGTTGATGTGTGTTTTATAAGCATAAAAACGGGAACATTTTTTGAAAATTAAGAGTGTAAAGTCGCATCATTTCGAGATTAAAGTCAAAATATTCTTCTGTAGAAGTTATTTATTTGTTTTTATAAATAAAGGTAGATTAGCACCCGTACAATTTCCTTTTGTTGGAAGGCAAGCCCAGATAAAGTAAAAAGCTACTCCATTAGATCCATGTCCGAGGCAGTTCGACTTCACAAGTGCATTTCTTTACTAAAAAATAATTCTCCTAATTTTGATTTTATTTTCAAAATATTACAACTTTAATCTTGAAATATTTTGACTTTATTCTCGTAATTTTCTATTTGTTTGTTTAGGTTGTGGTTCAGGGCTTCCGCAGAGATCAGCGCTCACCTCCGTCCCCACATAGAGCTTCGTGCTGATGTTCTCCAGGGGTTTCTGCTGTTTGGCCGACGGCACCCGGAGCTGCGCGAACACACACACCTCTTCCCGCTCCGCGTCCTGTGGGGGTTTATCACCTAGAGAGAGAACGTATGCATTAAAGGTGAGTAGAGATTGACTGAACGCTTTTTGGAGTCGCACAATAATGCATTATTTCTCCCTGAAATTAAAAAATCTGTCATCATGAATCAATCACGGTTCTCTTATATCAGGTCATGGTCACATGACATGCACACAAACAAATAAAATATAATTTTTTCTATCTTGATTGTTTTGGTTTTAAAAGCAGTTACTTATTTCTTTTAATTCTAAAGTAAATATTAAATATTTTTTAGCATTTTATTTTTATTTGTTTTTATCTTATAATTTATTTTAATTGTGACTGACCATTTAGTTTTATATAAATAGTTTATTTATTAGGTTAATAAACTTGACCTTAACAAATACTTCTGGAAGTACAAAATCTTGAGATTGAAATGATACATTTGTAATCACTTGAAACAAGGATAGGGCCCGTCATCGTTGCATGCAGCTATATTTTTGATTGATTTTATTTAAAAATGATTTAAATTATAATTTATTTCAAATAAAATATTTCCTCTTATAGGTAATTATTTTATTTTAATTTTTGTTATTCGATTAAAATAAGATTTTTTTTTTTTTTTATGTTTATGATGCTTTTTCTTTCCAGAACTCCAGAACTTTGTTTTTGCTTCATGTATATAAAGAATAAAACACCTAAACAATTTGTTTGTATGAAAAAAACAATTATACATTTTTCTAAATTAAATTTGTGTAAAATCAAGATTTGAATTGAAGGTTAATTGTGGAGGCTGTAGATCAGGAGAAAGAGTCCGTGCTTCAGTTCAACGTGACTCAAGGTATACAAAACTCCTGTTATAATCAATGAAGCTTTTTACACTGTGCAATGAATCTCTTATTGAATTGTGTTTAAACTTCGTTAGTTATAATAAAAGCATTCGCAAGCATGCAGAACTCTTTTGGGTTCATGTGCTCAACAGATACGCCTGTGATTGGCTACATAGCTCAACGCTGCAAGAACAGGTTGTAAATAGAAACCGAATACATCTACACAAGTGCTGGTGTCTCACCGGTGATGTAGTCCACTGTGTTGTCCCGAAAGCTGAACTTCAGAGGACTGTATTCACCAGTAGAGCCGATCTTTGGTAAGGACACCTACAGTAGACCGAGTGAACCTGATTTAAAGGCACTTTATATAAAACACAGCAGCTTCACAGTAATAAGCAGGAAAATAACAGAATCAATAACTTTCATTTAATTTCTGCTGGAAAGCAGCTCTAAAAAGACAATAGTATCATTATTCCCTTCACAGTTTTACGTATTTTCATTTTAAATAAAATATTTCAACCGTTTTAGTTGCAAATTTGTAAATTATGATAAACAAATGAGAAAAAATTAGTAAAAAGAACAATTATGTCATCATCCAGCTCAATTTAGTTCAGTTCAATTCAATACACTGCACTATGCATCTAGTTATTTGCGTAACTAATTCAATGTTTTTATTTAAAAATGTTAGATATTGTATGATATCACGAAAAATTGAGTGTCCTGGACATGGTGGAAGGGCACAAGGAAGCCCCGCCTTTGACTCCGCCTTGGTTAACGTTCTTATTTGCATATTTGCATTGCCAACAACAACAACAAAAAACATAATTGTGAGTTCTAAACAAAGAATTTCGAGAGAAAATGTCAAAATTGTGATACGTATGGAAGCTTGTTTCCACCACAGAATTAAAATTAAAAAGATAATTGCTACTTTTTATCTCACAATTGCGAGATATAAAGTCATAATTGCGAGATATAAACTCACAATTGCGAGATATAAAGTCATAATTGCGAGATATAAAGTCACAATTGCGAGATATAAAGTCAGAATTGCGAGATATAAAGTCACAATTGCGAGATATAAAGTCATAATTGCGAGATATAAAGTCAGAATTGCGAGATATAAAGTCATAATTGCGAGATATAAAGTCAGAATTGCGAGATATAAAGTCACAATTGCGAGATATAAAGTCATAATTGCGAGATATAAAGTCACAATTGTGAGATATAAAGTCATAATTGCGAGATATAAACTCACAATTGTGAGATATAAAGTCATAATTGCGAGATATAAACTCACAATTGCGAGATATAAAGTCATAATTGTGAGATATAAACTCACAATTGTGAGATATAAAGTCATAATTGCGAGATATAAACTCACAATTACGAGATATAAAGTCAGAATTGCGAGATATAAAGTCAGAATTGCGAGATATAAAGTCACAATTGCGAGATATAAAGTCATAATTGCGAGATATAAAGTCATAATTGTGAGATATAAACTCACACTTGCGAGATATAAAGTCATAATTGTGAGATATAAACTCACACTTGCGAGATATAAAGTCATAATTGCGAGATATAAAGTCATAATTGTGAGATATAAACTCACACTTGCGAGATATAAAGTCATAATTGTGAGATATAAACTCACACTTGCGAGATATAAAGTCATAATTGTGAGATATAAACTCACACTTGCGAGATATAAAGTCATAATTGTGAGATATAAACTCACACTTGCGAGATATAAAGTCATAATTGCGAGATATAAACTCACACTTGCGAGATATAAAGTCATAATTGCGAGATATAAACTCACACTTGCGAGATATAAAGTCATAATTGCGAGATAAACTCACACTTGCGAGATATAAAGTCATAATTGTGAGATATAAACTCACACTTGCGAGATATAAGTCAGAATTGCGAGATATAAAGTCACAATTGCGAGATATAAAGTCATAATTGCGAGATATAAAGTCATAATTGTGAGATATAAACTCACACTTGCGAGATATAAAGTCATAATTGTGAGATATAAACTCACACTTGCGAGATATAAAGTCATAATTGCGAGATATAAAGTCATAATTGTGAGATATAAACTCACACTTGCGAGATATAAAGTCATAATTGTGAGATATAAACTCACACTTGCGAGATATAAAGTCATAATTGTGAGATATAAACTCACACTTGCGAGATATAAAGTCATAATTGTGAGATATAAACTCACACTTGCGAGATATAAAGTCATAATTGTGAGATATAAACTCACACTTGCGAGATATAAAGTCATAATTGCGAGATATAAAGTCATAATTGTGAGATATAAACTCACACTTGCGAGATATAAAGTCATAATTGTGAGATATAAACTCACACTTGCGAGATATAAAGTCATAATTGTGAGATATAAACTCACACTTGCGAGATATAAAGTCATAATTGCGAGATATAAACTCACACTTGCGAGATATAAAGTCATAATTGCGAGATATAAACTCACACTTGCGAGATATAAAGTCATAATTGCGAGATATAAACTCACACTTGCGAGATATAAAGTCATAATTGCGAGATATAAAGTCATAATTGTGAGATATAAACTCACACTTGCGAGATATAAAGTCATAATTGTGAGATATAAACTCACACTTGCGAGATATAAAGTCATAATTGCGAGATATAAACTCACACTTGCGAGATATAAAGTCATAATTGCGAGATTAAAAAGTAGCAATTATCTTTTTAAATGTTTAATTCTAATTCTAATGTTTAAATAAACGTGCAATTCTGAAAAAAATTCTCAAAACAATTGCGAGTTATAAAGTCAAATTTTAAGGAAAAAAAGACGGACGTTTTTTCCTAAGAATTACAAGTTTATATCTCACAATTCTGACTTTATAACACGCAATTGCGACTTTCTATCATGCAATTCTGACTTTACATCTCCCGTTAACGTGCAATATAAACGTGCAATTCTGAGAAAAAAGTCTGAATTGCAAGAAGTAAACTGGTGATGATCCAGAGTTAAAGTCACCATAACTGACAATTCTTATATTTTATGGGATATTACAGAAATTAAAGGTTTTATCGGTGCACATCATTATTGTTTTAAATTCATGTTCCTGGTAATCCTGAATCAGAATAAGTTCCTCTTCTCTTCTCTGATGACGAGGGCGGGGCAACCTGTCACTCACATGAGATCCACCAATCTCATCCACCAACCAGCCAATCAATTCCCCACAGACTAAGTCAAGCCCCGCCCACATGTGTTCTTGTTCCAGAAGTGCTTCACTCGGATATACGACACAATAGAGAAGAAAAGACCAGCACAACTTCACTTTCATGCCAACATTTGTACATGTCCAACATGGTGTCAACATATACCCCCCCCAGATCCGTGAGACCAGAGACTCAGCTTCTGTGTGTCCGCACAGGACAAATCAGCCAAATCTATAATTACTCTAAAATTCAGGCTAAAATCACATCTGTTAGATCTATGTCTATTTTATGTGATTCTATGTATTTTTATCTTTATCTATTGACGTTTCTTCTTTATTGTGAAGCACTTTGGGGAACCCGTGTTGCACTAAACTGTGCTATATAAGAATGAATAAATGGAAAAAAAATGGAAAATGTAAGCGCAGTGTGAAAAGCCCCAGACATGCGTGTGTTTGTGTGCATCACATACTCGGATAAAGGGTTTCCAGGTCAGGTTGAGGTGTTTGAATGTATTTGGGACACCGTGAGGGTTTTCCGGGGGCTTTTCCTCCGATTTCTGTTTCACGTCCGTGAGGGACTGAGACACGGCACGAGGAAGTCGAAGATCCCAGAATAACACACAGCTGACACACACACACACACACACACATTGAGGAGTGAGTTTGATGTTAAACAAGAGCATAAACATGTGTATGTGTATCTAGTGTAGATCTCAGCACCAGTCAAGAGCACACGTGACCATCTGAACGCAGATCCGACTCGAGTTTTCCACTGGAATCCCAAATCTGGACAGCTGAGCGAGAAATTGATGAACATAAATGCTGCAGTGTGATTTAAATTTAACTCTTAAATGCAAAAAAATGCTTTTCTTACTTAGTATTTTTGTCTTGTTTCCAGTCCAAATATGAAACATTTCTTAAATCAAGATGCATTTACTAAAGTAGTATAATGACATAAGATATTATGTCCTGTTTTCCGGGGGAACTCATCAAAATGAAGTGAGTTGATGCTTTAAAAAAAAGCTAAATGATCTGCCGATGGGGTCAGAAAAATAATCTTAATTAAAACAGAAACAACATTATTATTCTGACCCCATTGGCAGATCATTTTGCTTGTTTTTAACATTAATTTGGATTAATTCCCCCGAAAAACAGGACATAATATCTTATGTAATTTTACTACTTTAGTAAATGCATCTTGATTTAAGAAATGTTTGATATTTGGACTGGAAACAAGACAAAAATACTGAGCAAGAAAAGCATTTTTTGTGTTTTTAAAGACAGGACAGTTGAGCCCTCGTTTACCTCGAATGTTTCTGGCAGCCACTGAATATCTGTGACCGGAGCCTTGTGTCCGTTCTCTATCCCAGACACAGCGCAGTACCGGACCACGGGAATTACATCGTTTTTGTCCTGGAAAAACATGCACATATTTTATTTGCATACAGTGTAAAAAAAAAAAATTGGGTAACACTTTACAGTAAGGTTCATTTGTTAACATTAGTTTACTACATTAGTAAACATGAAAAATACTTATACAGAATTTATTAATCTTAATTAATGTTAACATTTACAATTTAAACATTCATTTAACAACATAAAACTCTAATCAACACAATGATAAGAAATCTAAGACGAAACAGTTGATTCAATGAAAATCCATCAAATGTGAGCTGTCACACATAGCATTCTGGGAATGTCAATTTGCGTTTTTTTTACTGTATATTATAAGATAAATTTTACAGTTACAGTATTTTACTGTAAAATGACATGAAACGTCCCATTATGTCTATTACAGTTTTTCACTGTATAGAGTAAGGGAATTTACCAATGCAGGTTTTTTACAATTCAGTCTTTTACTGTTAAAATTGCAGTAATTTTTTACAATGTATCAGAATGAGCACATACCACAATCTAGTATTGTTTTATATAAAGCTAATAATAATAATAATAATAACTAGAAACACAGTCTTTATTTAGATGTCATTTTTACATTTGAGGATGTCATCAAAGGCAGGTTTTGTCACATTTAGCACATCTGGACACAATATGGTTCCCAAAGTATTGCTAGCAAACACACACATGCTCTAAATAACCGCATGGTGTGTGTGTGTAACTCACTAGGTTGTTTGAGATGTTATCACCGCCACTGCGGGTGTCCTGAAGTCTCTCCACGTGTGCTGAAATATCCCATAATACTACCTGTAAACAAAGCATAAGTTAGAGTCGAAGTATAACAGTATGTTAACGTTGCAGAAGATGCAAATATACTTATATTAAACATTAATATAACACGAATGTAATAATGTGTTTGGTCTGTTTTAGGTCTTTATGGAGATGAGGATTTTAAGCCATTTAAAATTGTTACCTTCACTTCTGCTGAGAGAACATTATAAGGCAAGTTTGTTTATATAGCACATTTCATACACGTTGGTTATTCAAAGTGCTTTACATTAAAAGGCATTTACATCTTTCATGCACTGCTCAATTTTAAGATTATGAGCTATTTTGCCTCCATAAAATGTCTTTCTTCAGATTAGTGTAAAGAAAACGTAATCTTTATTTTATTGCACTTCATCAATTTGCGTCTGTAGAGTCCAGTTACACTACATATCTTTAAAGAGTTTGTCCTCCACTTCAGCAGCAGTTACAAACACCAAAACTTACAGTTTTATTCCTGTCTATATTCTGAAGGGTTTTACTGAAGGGTTTGTTCATATATCATTCACACTGATTTATATAACATTTTATTCCAAAAACATGGTGAAAATGTGTTTATTTCGGGCTGTTGACAGTATTTTCTGATTTATGCAGTGATAAAAAGAGATATCCAAAATCCCCTTGGTAAAACCCTTTAACTCTAATATTAATATAATATATATATGAATATATAATAATATTTTGAACCTGGCTTCAGATTTATGCTCTGGAAGTGTATACAAATTAGTGTATATTTAATTAGACAATGGCTCATTTGCACATTTAAACATAACATTCTGAAAAACTTGGTATACAATACTTTCTTAATGTACTCTGATTGATCAACTGGGGAAAATATGGTGATATATACTAGTTAAAGTCATACATTCAAGATATTTTAAGGGGAAAAAAATGTAAATATGTAATTTTGGTGATCAAAGATGAGTTTTAAGGATAAAATTATTGACTTCAGGGGGACTTAACATTTTTTACCCTATTCATCTATAGTGTCTTACAATAAAAGAGTGGACCAGTACCGTGAGTGGAAGATGAAACTGAGAGAGAAAAGAGAAGATTTCTAAACTGATTCTGCACCTGGCCGTTTATGCAGCCGCCAGCGATGATATTGGGGTCTGACGGACAGAACTGGAAACAAAGAACATCTTCAGGACATTCAAGCTGCAACTGCAAAGCAAACAGTGGACAGACAGATTGAGTTCACATCTGTTCTTCTGCCTTGATTACAGAGGCACACAATGACAGAAATGACAGAAAAAGTGCTTTTCTTACTCAGTATTTTTGTCGTGTTTCCAGTCCAAATATCAAACATTTCCTAAATCAAGATGCATTTACTAGATGTGATAGTAGATAGTGAAATGACATAGGACATTAAGTCTTGTTTTCTGGGGAAATAAATAAAAATTAAGTGAGTTTTTGCTTAAAACTATACTGTTTTAACTATAATATAACTATAAATAATGTTGTTTCTGTTTGAATTAAGATTATTTTTCTGACCCCATTGGCAGATAATTTAGCTTTTTTAAAGCATCAACTCACTTCATTTTGATTTATTCCCCCGGAAAACAGGACATAATATCTTATTTTACTCATCTAGTAAATGCATCTTGATTTAAGACTTTTTTAGATATTTGGACTGGAAACAAGACAGAAATACTGAGTAAGAAAAGCATTTTTTGCAGTGTAGCCTAGAATTTTTGCTTTAAAACTATGTAGTAAATGCATCTTGATGTAAGATTTTACATGCTGTTTACAAACTGCAGGAAACATTATACTGGGAAATGTTGTATACTGATGATGATGATGATTACTTGTGGGTTTATGGGGTCAGTGAAGCTCCAGAAGAGAATGTATGACGGGTTTAACAGGAGTTTAGTGGAGTTATCGATCCGCTCCTCAAGAGACAGTCTCTCCGTCATGGCCACAGCAATCACACCTGAAAACACTCGTTTATTATGCAGAATAATGGGGGATATGCAGTAAAAAACACATATTATTTTAATTTATTTTATTTTGCACTAAGACTATTTTTTTTTTTTTTTTTTTTTGCATTTGGATATTTATTTAACTTTTTCACTATGGATATTTTATTTTACTATTATGTTATGTTATTATTTTATTTTGCACTATGGATATTTTATTATTATTTTATTATTTTCTTTTATTTTGTACTATGGCTATTTCAATCTATTTTATTTGACTTTTATTTTATTTTGCACTATGGCTATATTATTTCATTATTATTTTATTTTATTACTTTATTTTGCACTATGGCTATATTATTTCATTATTATTTTATTTTATTACTTTATTTTGCACTATGGATATATTATTTTGTACTATGGCTATTTTAAGTTTACCGGTATTATTAATATATTTTGTTTTATTTTATTATAAATGTTTGAACTATAGCTATTTTATTTATTTATTTTGCACTATACCTATTTTATTTTATTTTATTATTATTTTATTTTATGACTTTATTTTGCACTATGGATATATTATTTTGTACTATGGCTTTTTCATTCTATTTTCTTTGACTATTATTTTCTTTGACTATTATTTTATTTTCTTTGACTATTATTAAGTTGGCTTGTGAAAGCCAATTTACTGAAATCCTATTTAAACTTATTAAGTTGGCTTGTGAAAGCCAATTTACTGAAATCCTATTTAAACTTATTATTAAGTTGGCTTGTGAAAGCCAATTTACTGAAATCCTATTTAAACTTATTATTATTATTCTTTTTATGAGACTAAAATTTCTATATCTAACTCGTCCTAGAGCTTTAACTCTACATACTCCAAACTCGGCCCAGACACTCAAACTGTTCTGACTCGCGTTGCTATATCTTTTTAGACTGATCGGACTTACGGTTTTCCTATAAATGACGATCAAACTCGGAAAAAATCCCATTGACTTAACATTGCGGAATGTTCAGATTTTCAAACTCCCCAACTGCCAAAAATTCAAATCAAAATCCCTTGAAAGCCTAGACTAAATCAAACTGCCATTCTATACACTATATGAGCCATTGAGACTCATTTAAACTCATTAAACTCCTCTATCTATCCACCTCAAACTATTTTAAACTTCAAACTAATTTAAACTTCAAACTTATTTAAACTTTTTATGAATAAAAACTATAAAAACTCGCTCGTAGGCACAAGGCCGCAGGCCTTGTGCCTCACCTTAGCCCTAACTCCAGGATGCTAATATACACTAAACTCTGAACTCTTAGACTCATGTAAACTCATCTATCTATCCACTTCAAACTAATTTAAACTTTTAACTAATTTAAGCTTTTTATGAATAAAAACTATAAAAACTCGCTCGTAGGCACGAGGCCGCAGGCCTCGTGCCTTACCTCAACCCTAACTAAACTCTAAACTCAAAAACTCTTGACTGTGTGTGTGTGTGTGTGTGTGTGTGTGTGTGTGTGTGTGTGTGTGTGTGTGTGTGTGAGCAAGTTAGTGTGTGTTAGAACACCCTAGCAACACCATAGTAACCACCCATAACACCCTAGCAACCACCCAAAATACCTCAGAACTCCCTAGCAACACCCTAGCAACCACCCAAAACACCTTAGAACTCCCTAGCAACACCCTAGCAACCACCCAAAACACCTCAGAACTCCCTAGCAACACCCTAGCAACCACCCAAAACACCTTAGAACTCCCTAGCAACACCCTAGCAACCACCCAAAATACCTCAGAACTCCCTAGCAACACCCTAGCAACCACCCAAAACACCTCAGAACTCCCTAGCAACACCCTAGCAACCACCCAAAACACCTTAGAACTCCCTAGCAACACCCTAGCAACCACCCAAAACACCTTAGAACTCCTAGCAACACCCTAGCAACCACCCAAAACACCTCAGAACTCCCTAGCAACACCCTAGCAACCACCCAAAATACCTCAGAACTCCCTAGCAACACCCTAGCAACCACCCAAAACACCTTAGAACTCCCTAGCAACACCCTAGCAACCACCCAAAATACCCTAGCAACCGCCTAGCAACCACTCAGAACACCTTAGCAACCCTCTAGAAACACCCTAGAAACTTTAAACTACTTCAAACTATACTTTAAACTATTTTAAACTTTAAACTACTTCAAACTTCAAATCACTTTAAACTAATTTAAACTTCAAACTAATTTAAACTTTAATCTACTTTAAACTATTTTTTAACTGTAAACTACTTTAAACTTTAAACTACTTTAAACTAATTTAAACTTCAAACTACTTTAAAGTTTAAAATATTTTTAACTGTAAACTACTTTAAACTTTAAACTACTTTAAACTATTTTAAACTTTACACTAATTTAAACTTCAAACTACTTTAAACTTCAAACTAATTTAAACTTCAAACTACTTTAAAATTTAAACTATTTTTAACTGTAAAATACTTTAAACTACTTTAAACTTTAAACTATTTTAAACTTTACACTAATTTAAACTTCAAACTAATTTAAACTTCAAACTATTTTAAACTGCTTTAAACTTTAAACTAATTTAAACTTTAAACTTCTTTAAACTTTCTGGTCCAAACTTTCACAAGCCAACTTAAAGTTTGTTTCAACGAACTTTTTAATCTAGTTACTGGTGCTTGCTTTAGCAAGGCAACAGTATTGTTATTGCTCATACTTATTATTAATGGTGCTTGCCTATAGGCAAAGCAACATTAGTGTTATTGCTCATACTTATTAATGGTGCTTGCCTATAGGCAAAGCAACATTAGTGTTATTGCTCATACTTATTAATGGTGCTTGCCTATAGGCAAAGCAACATTAGTGTTATTGCTCATACTTATTAATGGTGCTTGCCTATAGGCAAAGCAACATTAGTGTTATTGCTCATACTTATTATTATTATTCTTCCACACAAAAGTTTGGCGCGTAACTTGCCCCGCACCGTTTGTCACAGACCCCTGAGTGAGGTGTCAAATCGACCGGCCCATTGAGGAGAGGTGTGCTATATCTTTTCTAAGCGATCGGGGGTGCGGTGGTCACCCCAGGGGCGAAAAAGTCGACGAAAAATCCCATAGACTTAACATTGCGTCAAACTTTGGCGAGTCATAGCTCAGAGCGAGGATTTCGTAGAAATGTGAAATTTACCACATTTGAAGAGGCTGGCAGGCTCTGTAAGAACATACCTCACAATGGGGTAAAAGTTGCACCCCTGGGGGGCAGGAGCGGCCCAAAGTTTCCCATTGACTTACTATGGTGAAGGACGGCCCATGTAATGCATGCGTTTTGTAATGCATGCGTTTTTCCTACTATGGTAAATTGCATAGGGATTTTGTATTGAACATAGCTCTGGATCACAGTGTCATAGAGACAAGGGGGCGGGCTCATTTTACTCAGAAGACCAATCAACATCTCAGGATCATTGTGAAGCTATCAAGCCACGCCCTAGCAACCATTGTCGAGCAGCTTAGCAACCAAAATTCACAGACTCATAGCTCAGAGCAAGGATGTCGCAGAAACGTGTAATTTGGCACATTTAAAGAGACTGGCAGGCTCTGTAAGAACATACCACACAATGGGGTAAAAGTTGCACCCATGGGGGGCAGGAGGGGCCCAAAGTTGCCCCAATTAAGTACTATGGTGTAGGACAGCCCATGAAATGGGCTGTCCTACACCATAGTAAGCGATATTCTATTGAACATAACTCTGGATCACATTTGAAGAGGCTGGTAGGCTCTGTAACAACATACCACACAATGGGGTAAAAGTTGCACCCCTGGGGGGCAAGACCGGCCCAAAGTTGCCCCATTCATGTACTATGGTGTAGGACGGCCCATGAAATGGCCGTCCTACACCATAGTAAGCGATTTTGTACTGAACATAACTCTGGATCACAGTGTCATAGAGACAAGGGGGCGGGCTCATTTTACTCAGACGACCAATCAGTCTCTCAGGATCACTGTGAAGCTATCAAGCCACGCCCTAGCAACCATTTAGAGCACCTTAGCAACAAAATCCATAGACTTCCATTGAAAGACATCAAATGGATATCTCTGGATAGAAGTGTCATAGAAAACACGAGGGTTGGCTCGTTTGACTCGGGGAAGCAAACAGCCAATCCCGAATCACCTCAACACTTCCTAGCCCCTCCCTAGCAACCATTGTCGAGTATCTTAGCAACCAAAACCCAGACAGGGATATCTTGCATTCTGAACGTCACAGAGGCATGGAGTTGGTTTATATCATTCATACTGACAAGTAGCCTTTGGAGTTTCATGATTGGCAGCTGCCGAGCCACTCCCTAGCAACAAAACAGAGTACCCTAGCAACCATTTTGCAAGACCTATATCTCTGCATCAAAACATCGTATAGAGATGGGGGTTGGTTTATACATTCACACTGACTTTGGAGCTTCATGATTGGCAGCTGCCAAGCCACACCCTAGCAACCAAACAGATTACCCTAGCAACCGTTTTGCAAGACGTATATATCTGCATCAGAACATCGTATAGAGATGGGGGTTGGCTCTTTGACTCATGCTAGCAAACAGGACTTGCTACATGCTACACATGCTAGCAGTGAATAGCTACATGCTAATTTTGATTAGCTAAGTGCTAAATCATGCCAAGAAATGCTACAAACACCATAGTAACCATCTGTGACAACTACCAACCACCTAGTAACACCATAGCAACTACCCAGAACACCCTAGCAACTGCCTAGCAACCACCCAGAACACCCTAGCAACCGCCTAGCAACCGCCTAGCAACCACCCAGAACACCCTAGCAACCGCCTAGCAACCACCCAGAACACCCTAGCAAACCGCCCTAGCAACCACCCAGAACACCCTAGCAACCGCCTAGCAACCACCCAGAACTCCCTAGCAACCGCCTAGCAACCACCCATAACACCCTAGCAACCACCCATAACACCCTAGCAACCGCCTAGCAACCACCCAGAACACCCTAGCAACCGCCCTAGCAACACCCTAGCAATCACCCAGAACACCCTAGCAACCACCCAGAACACCTTAGCATCTTCATAGCAAACTCCAAGAACACCCTAGCAACCGAGGTGTCGAGTTTTGCCACTGCAAGCACCATTCACATTTTCTTCTGGAAATGTACGTTCTAGTTATATTATTCTTTTTATTCTGGACAAAGTTTGGCGCGAAACTCGCCCCGCACCGTTAGTCACAGACCCCTGGGTGAGGTGTCAAATCGACCGGCCCATTGAGGAGAGGGTGTGCTATACTCTTTTCTAAGCGATCGGGTGTACGATGTTCGCGCACGCGGACGAAAAAGCGGCCAAAAAAGTCCCATTGACTTAACATTGCGGAATTTTTCAGAAATTCCAAATCCCAACTGTCATTTTTCACACACACAGACACAAAGGGCCTGACACCCCTGCATGTCTCCCCTCTCTCTCCCTCAGAGGATTTATATTATCCAGCAGCCAATAAGTAATGGCCTAAAATCTTCATAGCCACACCATAGCAACCAGTTACAGCACCCTACTCGTTTATAAAAAACTCACTCATAGGCACGAGGCCACAGGCCTCGTGCACTCATTATAATGCACTCGTTTAATAGAGATTTTAAATACTCTGCGGGTCCGAGTGCCTAACCTTAGCCCTAACCCCATAGTAACCATCTGTGAAAACTACCAACCACCTAGTAACACCATAGCAACCACCAAAAAATACCTTAGCAACCGCCCTGAACACCCTAGCAACCGCCTAGAAATGTCCTAGCAATCACCCAAATACCCTAACAACCACCCAGAAAACCTTAGCAATTGCCTAGAAACCACCCGGAACACCCTAGCAACCACCCAAAATACCTTAGAACTCCCTAGCAACACCCTAGCAACCACCCAAAATACCTTAGAACTCCCTAGCAACACCATAGCAACCACCCAAAACACATTAGAACACCCTAGCAACCACCCATAACACCCTAACAACCACCCAAAATACCTCAGAACTCCCTAGCAACACCATAGCAACCACCCAAAACACCTTAGAACCCCCTAGCAACACCCTAGCAACCACCCAAAAATACCTTAGAACTCCCTAGCAACACCATAGCAACCACCCAAAACACCTTAGAACACCCTAGGAACCACACATAACACCCTAGCAACCACCCAAAATACCTTAGAACTCCCTAGCAACACCATAGCAACCACACATAACACTCTAGCAACCACCCAAAATACCATAGAACTCCCTAGCAACCACCCAAAATACCTCAGAACTCCTTAGCAAACACCATAGCAACCACCCAAAATACCTCAGAACTCCCTAGCAACACACTAGCAACCACCCAAAATACCTTAGAACTCCCTAGCAACACCATAGCAACCACCCAAAAACACCCTAGCAACCACCCAGAACACCCTAGCAACGCCCTAGGCAACCACCCATAACACCCTAGCAACCACCCAGAACGACCTAGCAACCCACCTGAACAACGTGAATAAGCCATATTGCACCACCAGAACATCGCACAGACATGGTTTTTGCTCATATGCAATTATGTACCACACCTCTAGCAAGTCGTCGCGAGTGGCGAGTTTTGCCACTGCAAGCACCATTCACATTTTCTTCTGGAAATGTACGTTCTAGTTATTCTTCTTCTTTTTATTCTGGACAAAGATTGGCGCGAAACTCGCCCCGCACCGTTTGTCACAGACCCCTGAGTGAGGTGTCAAATCGACCGGCCCATTGAGGAGAGGGTGTGCTATATCTTTTCTAAGCGATCGGGTGTACGATGTTCGCACAGCGGACGAAAAAGCGGCCAAAAAAAGTCCCATTGACTTAACATTGCGGAATTTTCAGAAATTCAAATCCCAACTGTCATTTTTCACACACACAGACACAAAGGGCCTGACACCCCTGCATGTCTCCCCCTCTCTCTCCCTCAGAGGATTTATTATTATCCAGCAGCCAATAAATAATGGCCTAAAATCTTCATAGCCACACCATAGCAACCAGTTACAGCACCCTAGCAACCATAGGCTATAGGCACGAGGCCGCAGGCCTCGTGCACTCATTATAATGCACTCGTTTAAAGCTAGAGTAGGTAATGTTGGAGAGCTAGCCAGATTTGAAAGTGGCACCTCTTCTAAGCTCCGCCCCCTCCTGTCAGTGCTCCGTCCAAAGCTACGCCCCCCCACAAACATGAACGCGCATGGAGTCAGCTGCATGTACCTACCAGTGATGCGCGGGTTGATCCAAAATGAGCGGGTGCCTGCGCCCGCGGTTACGAGTCATCCAAAAATATTTTTAATGATATTCGGGTCGCGGTCGGTCGGGTCGTTTACCTTTGTAATTTATATAGTACTAGACACAATGTTCTATGAAATACATAGGTCTACACTTTATTGTCTGAATGCGCGAGGATGACGCACGAGCAGTCTGCAGATGAAAGTGGGAAATCCTTATTTACCTTTTGAATGTTCAGCGCGTTATTAACTTTTGAATAAAAGCTGACGCGGGGACAAAATGCCCGATTTCCCAACGCGTTGAACTGAGCAATGCCATTGTGCCATTTTAATAGGCTACTTTTAAACGCATATAGCTCAGTAATGTCAGTTTTATGTAGCCTATTTGCTGAGAGGGGGTGGGGGGATTTTTGTTGGGAAAGTCCGGGGAGAGACGCACACGTAGATTAGGCTGGATAAACAAATGCAGCATGTTAATTGTTAAGAAAATGAAACGAAATAAATTAATAAATCAAGCCTTTATTACAAAACACTAGGCTATATCATACAGCATTCTGAAAAATGCGCACCCCTAGTTCCTCCGTCTAAGCGGGCGGTTAGTTGAAAACGTCGGTCGGGGTGCGGGTTGTTTATACATTGACCCGCGCATCACTGCTGTGCACGCTGTGGTGCTCGGGCACGAGACATGAAGGCATCTGATTGGTTCTTTACATTCGCACCGAATGGCAGTGATTGGTCAGAGTTTTTACTGTCCTACAGCTGCTACAGAGGTCAGATTTGTTTCATTCCTTTTTCTGAACACATAATGTATTGACTACTATCAGAATGGAAGGACCATTTCACCCAGTATAAAAAAAAATGTTTCTGAACAGGATTACCAACCCTACCTTTAATAGAGATTTTAAATACTCTATAAAAATTCACTCGTAGGCACGAGGCCGCAGGCCGAGTGCCTAACCTTAGCCCTAACCCCATAGTAACCGTTGAATAAGTTGCCCCATAGTAAAAGTTGCACCCCTGGGTGGCAGGGCAGGAGGGGCCCAAAGTTGCCCCAATGAACGTACTATGGTGTAGGACAGCCCATGAAATGGGCTGTCCTACACCATAGTAAGCGATATTCTATTGAACATAACTCTGGATCACATTTGAAGAGGCTGTTAGGCTCTGTAACAACATACCGACACAATGGGGTAAAAGTTGCCACCCCTGGGGGGCAGGACCGGCCCAAAGTTGCCCCATTCACGTACTATGGTGTAGGACAGCCCATGAAATGGGCTGTCCTACACCATAGAAACCGCATTTGTATTGAACATAACTCTGGATCACAGTGTCATAGAGACAAGGGGGCGGGCTCATTTTACTCAGACGACCAATCAGTCTCTCAGGATCATTGTGAAGCTTTCAAGCCACGCCCTAGCAACCATTTAGAGCTCCTTAGCAACAAGCTCCATAGACTTCCTTGAAAGACATCAAAGGGATATCTCAGGATATAAGTGTCATAGAAACATGAGGGTGGGCTCGTTTGACTCGGGGCAGCAAACAGCCAATCCCCAATCACCTCAACACATCCTAGCCCCTCCCTAGCAACCATTGTTGAGCACCTTAGCAACCAAAATCCAAAGAGGGATATCTTCCATTCTGAATGTCACAGAGACGTGGGAGTTGGTTTATATCATTCATACTGACAAGCAGCCTTTGGAGTTTCATGATTGGCAGCTGCCAAGCCACTCCCTAGCAACAAAAGAGAGTACCCTAGCAACCATTTTGCAAGACCTATATCTATGCATCAAATCATCGTATAGAGATGGGGGTTGGTTTATACATTCACACTGACTTTGGAGCTTCATGATTGGCAGCTGCCAAGCCACTCCCTAGCAACCAAACAGATTACCCTAGCAACCGTTTTGCAAGGCGTATATCTCTGCATCAGAACACTGTATAGAGATGGGGGTTGGCTCTTTTGACTCATGCTAGCAAACAGGACTTGCTACATGCTACACATGCTAGCAGTGAATAGCTACATGCTAATATTGATTAGCTAAGTGCTAAATCATGCCAAGAAAATGCTACAAACTCCATAGTAACCGTCTGTGACAACTACCAAACACCTAGTAACACCATAGCAATGACCCAGAATACCCAAGCAACTGCCCAGCAACGCCCTAGCAACCACCCAGAATACCCTAGCAACCGCCTAGCAACCACCCAGAACACCCTAGCAACCGCCTAGCAACCACCCAGAACACCCTAGCAACACCTAGCAACCGCCTAGCAACCACCCAGAACACCCTAGCAACCGCCTAGCAACCACCTAGCAACCGCCTAGCAACCACCCAGAACACCCTAGCAACTGCCTAGCAACCACCTAGAACACCCTAGCAACTGCCTAGCAACCACCCAAAACACCCTAGTAACCACCCAGAACACCCTAGCATACCAATCCGAACAACATGAATAAGCCATATCTCAGCAGCAGAACATCGTACAGACATGGTTGTTGGCTCGTATGCAATCATGTACCACACTCTAGCAACTCGAGTGGTGAGTTTTGCCACTGCAAGCACCATTCACATTTTCTTCTGGAAATGTACGTTCTAGTTAAGTTGGCTTGTGAAAGCCAATTTATTGAAATCCTATTTTAAACTTATTATTATTATTATTATTCTTCTTACTAAAAACTGTTGACTCTATCTCGTCCTAGAGCTTTAACTCTACATACTCCAAACTCGGCTCAAATACTCAAACTGTTCTGAAGTTAGATTGCTATATCTTTTCAGACTGATCGGACTCACGGTTTTCCTATAAATGACGATCAAACTTGGAAAAACTCCCATTCGACTTAGACATGGTGGAATGTTCAAGATTTTCAAACTCCCCAACTGGGCCAAAAATTCAAATCAAAATCCCTTGAAAGCCTAGACTAAATCAAACTGCCATTCTATACACTATATGAGCCATTGAGACTCATTTAAACTCATTAAACTCATCTATCTATCCACCTCAAACTATTTTAAACTTCAAACTAATTTAAACTTCAAACTAATTTAAACTTTTTTATGAATAAAAACTATAAAAACTCGCTCGTAAAGGCACAAGGCCGCAGGCCTTGTGCCTCACCTTAGCCCTAACTCCAGGATGCTAATATACACTAAACTCTGAACTCTTAGACTCATGTAAACTCATAAACTCATCTATCTATCCACTTCAAACTAATTTAAACTTTTAACTAATTTAAACTTCAAACTACAACTCACTCGTAGCGGCCGAGTGCCTATCCTCAGCCCTAACCGATGCTAATATACATTAAACTCTGAACTTAGACTCATGTAAACTTATAAACTCCCATTCACTAAACTCTAAACTCAAAAACTCTTGAGGTGTGTGTGTGTGTGTGTGTGTTAGAACACCCTAGCAACACCATAGCAACCACCCATAACACCCTAGAAACTGCCTAAAATACCTTAGAACTCCCTAGCAACACTATAGTAACCACCCCATAACACCCTAGCAACAACCCAAAATACCTTAGAACACCCTAGCAACACCATAGCAACCACCCATAACACCCGAGCAACCACCCAAAATACCTTAGAACTCCCTAGCAACACCCTAGCAACCATCCAAAATACCTCAGAACTCCCTAGCAAACACCCTAGCAACCACCCAAAATACCTCAGAACTCCCTAGCAACACCCTAGCAACCACCCAAAATACCTTAGAACTCCCTAGCAACACCCTAGCAACCACCCAAAATACCTCAGAACTCCCTAGCAACACCCTAGCAACCACCCAAAATACCTCAGAACTCCCTAGCAACTCCCTAGCAACCACCCAAAAATACCTCAGAACTCCCTAGCAACACCCTAGCAACCACCCAAAATACCTCAGATCTCCCTAGCAACACCCTAGCAACCACCCAAAACACCTTACAACTCCCTAGCAACACCCTAGCAACCACCCAAAACACCTTAGAACTCCCTAGCAACACCTTAGCAACCACCCAAAATACCTCAGATCTCCCTAGCAACACCCTAGCAACCACCCAAAATACCTCAGAACTCCCTAGCAACACCCTAGCAACCACCCAAAACACCTCAGAACTCCCTAGCAACCACCCAAAATACCTTAGAACTCCCTAGCAACACCCTAGCAACCACCCAAAACACCTCAGAACTCCCTAGCAACACCCTAGCAACCACCCAAAACACCTTAGAACTCCCTAGCAACACCATAGCAACCATCCATAACACCCTAGCAACCACCCAAAATACCCTAGCAACCGCCTAGCAACCACTCAGAACACCTTAGCAACCCTCTAGAAACACCCTAGTAACTTTAAAACTACTTCAAACTATACTTTAAACTATTTTAAACTTTAAACTAATTTAAACTTCAAATCACTTTAAACTAATTTAAAACTTCTAACTAATTTAAACTTTAATCTACTTTAAACTATTTTTAACTGTAAACTACTTTAAACTTTTAAACTACTTTAAACTAATTTAAACTTTACACTAATTTAAACTTCAAATTACTTTAAAGTTCAAACTATTTTTAACTGTAAACTACTTTAAACTTTAAACTACTTTAAACTTTAAACTATTTTAAACTTTACACTAATTTAAACTTCAAACTACTTTAAACTTCAAACTAATTTAAACTTCAAACTTTTTAAACTGTAAACTACTTTAAACTTATATCTACTTTAAACTGCTTTAAACTTTAAACTAATTTTAAACTTCGAACTACTTTAAACTTTTTCAACTATCTGGTCCAAACTTTCACAAGCCAACTTAAAGTTTGTTTCAACGAACTTTTTAATCTAGTTAATGGTGCTTGCCTATAGGCAAAGCAACATTAGTGTTATCTTGCATACTTATTTTTCTTCTTATTATTATTATTCCACACAAAAGTTTGGCGCGAAACTCGCCCCGCACCGTTTGTCACAGACCCCTGAGTGAGGGTGTCATATCGACCGGCTCATTGAGGAGAGGTGTGCTATATCTTTTCTAAGCAATCGGGTGTACGATGTTCGCACAGCGGACGAAAAAGCGGCCAAAAAAGTCCCATTGACTTAACATTGCGGAATTTTTCAGAAATTCAAATCCCAACTGTCATTTTTCACACACACAGACACAAAGGGCCTGACCACCCCTGCATGTCTCCCCCTCTCTCTCCCTCAGAGGATTTATATTATCCAGCAGCCAATAAGTAATGGCCTAAAATCTTCATAGCCACACCATAGCAACCAGTTACAGCACCCTAGCAACCATAGGCTATAGGCACGAGGGCCGCAGGCCTCGTGCACTCATTATAATGCACTCGTTTAATAGAGATTTTAAATACTCTATAAAAACTCACTCATAGGCACGAGGCCGCAGGCCTCGTGCACTCATTATAATGCACTCGTTTAATAGAGATTTTAAGGTTAGGCCGAGTGCCTAACCTTAGCCCTAACCCCATAGTAACCATCTGTGAAAAACTACCAACCACCTAGTAACACCATAGCAACCACCAAAAATACCTTAGCAACCGCCCTGAACACCCTAGCAACCGCCTAGAAATGTCCTAGCAATCACCTAAAATACCCTAACAACCACCCAGAAAACCTTAGCAATTGCCTAGAAACCACCCGGAACACCCTAGCAACCACCCAAAATACCTTAGAACTCCCTAGCAACACCATAGCAACCACCCATAACACCTTAGAACACCCTAGCAACCACCCATAACACCCTAACAACCACCCAAAATACCTCAGAACTCCCTAGCAACACCATAGCAACCACTCAAAATACCTCAGAACTCCCTAGCAACACCATAGCAACCACTCAAAATACCTTAGAACTCCCTAGCAACACCCTAGCAACCACCCCAAAATACCTTAGAACTCCCTAGCAACACCATAGCAACCACCCAAAACACCTTAGAACACCCTAGGAACCACACATAACACCCTAGCAACCACCCAAAATACCTTAGAACTCCCTAGCAACACCATAGCAACCACCCAAAATACCTAAGAACTCCCTAGCAACACCATAGCAACCATCCATAACACCCTAGCAACCACCCAGAACACCATAGTAACCACCCAGAACACTCCTACCTAGCAACCGCCTAGCAACACCCTAGCAACCACCCAGAACACCCTAGCAACCACCTGAACAACATGAATAAGCCATATCTCAGCAGCAGAACATCGTACAGACATGGTTGTTTGCTCGTATGCAATCATGTACCACACTCTAGCAACCGAGTGTCGAGTTTTGCAAGCACCATTCACATTTTCTTCTGGAAATGTACGTTCTAGTTATTATTATTATTCTTCTTCCAAAACTGTTGACTCTATCTCCTCCTAGAGCTTTAACTCTACATACTCCAAAACTCGGCTCAGACACTCAAACTGTTCTGAAGTTAGTTGCTCTATCTTTTCAGACTGATCGGACTTACGGTTTTCCTATAAATGACGATCAAACTCGGAAAAAAACTCCCATTGACTTAACATTGCGGAATGTTCAGATTTTCAAACTCCCCAACTGCCAAAAATTCAAATCAAAATCCCTTGAAAGCCTAGACTAAATCAAACTGCCATTCTATACACTATATGAGCCATTGAGACTCATTTAAACTCATTAAACTCCTCTATCTATCCACCTCAAACTACTTTAAACTACTTTAAACTTCAAACTAATTTTAACTTCAAACTTTTGTAAACTGTAAACTACTTTAAACTTAAATCTACTTTAAACTGCTTTAAACTTTAAACTAATTTAAACTTCAAACTACTTTAAACTTTAAATTTTTTCAAACTATCTGGTCCAAACTTTCACAAGCCAACTTAAAGTTTGTTTCAACGAACTTTTTAATCTAGTTATTATTATTATTCTTCTTACCAAACTGTTTGACTCTAATCTCGTCCTAGAGCTTTAACTCTACATACTCCAAACTCGGCTCAGACACTCAAACTGTTCTGAAGTTAGTTGCTATATCTTTTCAGACTGATCGGACTTACGGTTTTCCTATAAATGACGATCAAACTCGGAAAAAACTCCCATTGACTTAACATTGCGGAATGTTCAGATTTTCAAACTCCCCAACTGCCAAAAATTCAAATCAAAATCCCTTGAAAGCCTAGACTAAATCAAACTGCCATTCTATACACTATATGAGCCATTGAGACTCATGTAAACTCATTAAACTCCTCTATCTATCCACCTCAAACTATTTTAAACTTCAAACTAATTTAAACTTCAAACTAATTTAAACTTTTTATGAATAAAAACTATAAAAACTCGCTCGTAGGCACAAGGCCGCAGGCCTTGTGCCTCACCTTAGCCCTAACTCCAGGATGCTAATATACACTAAACTCTGAACTCTTAGACTCATGTAAACTCATAAACTCATCTAACTATACACTTCAAACTAATTGAAACTTTTAACTAATTTAAGCTTTTTATTATTAAAAACTATAAAAACTCGCTCGTAGGCACGAGGCCGCAGGCCTCGTGCCTTACCTCAACCCTAACTAAACTCTAAACTCAAAAACTCTTGACTGTGTGTGTGTGTGTGAGCAAGTTAGTGTGTGTTAGAACACCCTAGCAACACCATAGTAACCACCCATAACACCCTAGCAACCACCCAAAATACCTTAGAACTCCCTAGCAACCACCCCAAATACCTCAGAACTCCATAGCAACACCCTAGCAACCACCCAAAATACCTCAGAACTCCCTAGCAACACCCTAGCAACCACCCAAAAATACCTCAGAACTCCCTAGCAACACCCTAGCAACCACACAAAATACCTCAGAACTCCCTAGCAACACCCTAGCAACCACCAAAAATACCTCAGAACTCCCTAGCAACACCCTAGCAACCACCCAAAATAGCCTTAGAACTCCCTAGCAACACCCTAGCAACCACCCAAACACCTCAGAACTCCCTAGCAACACCCTAGCAACCACCCAAAATACCTTAGAACTCCCTAGCAACACCATAGCAACCACCCAAAATACCTCAGAACTCCCTAGCACCACCCTAGCAACCACCCAAAATACCTAATAAAATCCCTAGCAACACCCTAGCAACCACCCAAAAATACCTTAGAACTCCCTAGCAACAACATAGCAACCACCCAAAACACCTTAGAACTCCCTAGCAACACCCTAGCAACCACCCAAAACACCTCAGAACTCCCTAGCAACACCCTAGCAACCACCCAAAATACCTTGGAACTCCCTAGCAACACCCTAGCAACCACCCAAAACACCTCATAACTCCCTAGCAACACCCTAGCAACACCCAAAATACCTCAGAACTCCCTAGCAACACCCTAGCAACCACCCAAAATACCTCAGAACTCCCTAGCAACACCCTAGCAACCACCCAAAATACCTCAGAACTCCCTAGCAACACCCTAGCAACCACCCAAAATACCTCAGAACTCCCTAGCAACACCCTAGCAACCACCCAAAAATACCCTAGCAACCACCCAAAATATCTCAGAACTCCCTAGCAACACCCTAGCAACCACCCAAAATACCTCAGAACTCCCTAGCAACTCCCTAGCAACCACCCCAAAATACCTCAGAACTCCCTAGCAACACCCTAGCAACCACCCAAAATACCTCAGAACTCCCTAGCAACACCCTAGCAACCACCCAAAAATACCTCAGAACTCCCTAGCAACACCCCTAGCAACCACCCAAAATACCTCAGAACTCCCTAGCAACACCCTAGCAACCACCCAAAAATACCCTAGCAACCACCCAAAATATCTCAGAACTCCCTAAGCAACACCCTAGCAACCACCCAAAATACCCTAGCAACCGCCTAGCAACCACTCAGAACACCTTAGCAACCCTCTAGAAACACCTTAGTAACTTTAAACTACTTCAAACTATACTTTAAACTATTTTAAACTTTTAAACTACTTCAAACTTCAAATCACTTTAAACTAATTTAAACTTCAAACTAATTTAAACTTTAATCTACTTAAACTATTTTTAACTAGTAAACTACTTTAAACTTTAAACTACTTTAAACTAATTTAAACTTCAAACTACTTTAAACTTCAAACTAATTTAAACTTCAAACTACTTTAAACTATTTTTAAACTGTAAACTACTTTAAACTTTAAACTACTTTAAAACTATTTTAAACTTTACACTAATTTAAACTTCAAACTACTTTAAACTTCAAACTAATTTAAACTTCGAACTACTTTAAAGTTTAAACTATTTTTAACTGTAAACTACTTTAAACTACTTTAAACTTTAAACTATTTTAAACTTTACACTAATTTAAACTTCAAACTACTTTAAAACTTTAAACTAATTTAAACTTTAAACTTTTTCGAACTATCTGGTCCAAACTTTCACAAGCCAACTTAAAGTTTGTCTCGACGAACTTTTTAATCTAGTTATTATTATTCTTTTTATGAGACTAAAATTTCTATATCAAACTCGTCCTAGAGCTTTAACTCTACATACTCCAAACTCGGCTCAGACACTCAAACTGTTCTGACTCGCGTTGCTATATCTTTTTAGACTGATCGGACTTACGGTTTTCCTATAAATGACGATCAAACTCGGAAAAAATCCCATTGACTTAACATTGCGGAATGTTCAGATTTTCAAACTCCCCAACTGCCAAAAAATTCAAATCAAAATCCCTTGAAAGCCTAGACTAAATCAAACTGCCATTCTATACACTATATGAGCCATTGAGACTCATGTAAACTCATTAAACTCATCTATCTATCCACCTCAAACTATTTTAAACTTCAAACTAATTTAAACTTCAAACTAATTTAAACTTTTTATGAATAAAAACTATAACAACTCGCTCGTAGGCACAAGGCCGTAGGCCTTGTGCCTCACCTTAGCCCTAACTCTAGGATGCTAATATACACTGAACTCTGAACTCTTAGACTCATGTAAACTCATCTATCTATCCACTTCAAACTAATTTAAACTTTGAACTAATTTAAACTTCAAACTACAACTCACTCGTAGGCACAAGGCCGCAGGCCTTGTGCCTCACCTTAGCCCTAACTCCAGGATGCTAATATACACTGAACTCTGAACTCTTAGACTCATGTAAACTTCAAACTACTTTAAACTTTAAACTCATAAACTCATGCATTCACTAAACTCTAAACTCAAAAACTCTTGAGTGTGTGTGTGTGAGAGAGCAAGTTAGTGTGTTATAACACCCTAGCAACACCATAGCAACCACCCATAACACCCTAGAAACTGCCTAAAATACCTTAGAACTCCCTAGCAACACCATAGCAACCACCTATAACACCCTAGCAACCACCCAAAATACCTTAGAACACCCTAGCAACACCATAGCAACCACCCAAAACACCTTAGAACACCCTAGCAACCACCCATAACACCCTAGCAACCACCCAAAATACCTCATAACTCCATAGCAACACCCTAGCAACCACCCAAAATACCTTAGAACTCCCTAGCAACACCATAGCAACCACCCAAAATACCTCAGAACTCCCTAGCAACCACCCATAACACCCTAGCAACCACCCAAAATACCTCAGAACTCCCTAGCAACACCCTAGCAACCACCCAAAATACCTTAGAACTCCCTAGCAACACCCTAGCAACCACCCAAAATACCTCAGAACTCCCTAGCAACCACCCATAACACCCTAGCAACCACCCAAAATACCTTAGAACTCCCTAGCAACACCCTAGCAACCACCCAAAATACCTTAGAACACCCTAGCAACACCATAGCAACCACCCAAAACACCTTAGAACACCCTAGCAACCACCCATAACACCCTAGCAACCACCCAAAATACCTCATAACTCCATAGCAACACCCTAGCAACCACCCAAAATACCTTAGAACTCCCTAGCAACACCATAGCAACCACCCAAAATACCTCAGAACTCCCTAGCAACCACCCATAACACCCTAGCAACCACCCAAAATACCTCAGAACTCCCTAGCAACACCCTAGCAACCACCCAAAATACCTTAGAACTCCCTAGCAACACCCTAGCAACCACCCAAAATACCTCAGAACTCCCTAGCAACCACCCATAACACCCTAGCAACCACCCAAAATACCTTAGAACTCCCTAGCAACACCCTAGCAACCACCCAAAATACCTCAGAACTCCCTAGCAACACCCTAGCAACCACCCAAAATACCTTAGAACTCCCTAGCAACACCCTAGCAACCACCCAAAATACCTCAGAACTCCCTAGCAACACCCTAGCAACCACCCAAAATACATCATAACTCCCTAGCAACACCCTAGCAACCACCCAAAATACCTCAGAACTCCCTAGCAACCACCCAAAATACATTAGAACTCCCTAGCAACACCATAGCAACCACCCAAAACACCTTAGAACACCCTAGTAACCACCCATAACACCCTAGCAACCACCCAAAATACCTTAGAACTCCCTAGCAACACCCTAGCAACCACCCAAAATACCCTAGCAACCGCCTAGCAACCACTCAGAACACCTTAGCAACCCTCTAGAAACACCCAAGTAACTTTAAACTACTTCAAACTATACTTTAAACTATTTTAAACTTTAAACTACTTACACTTTAAATCACTTTAAACTACTTTAAACTTCAAACTACTTTAAACTAATTTAAACTTCAAACTAATTTAAACTTCAAACTATTTTAAACTTTAAACTACTTTAAACTTAAATCTACTTTAAACTTCAAACTAATTTAAACTAATTTAAACTTCAAACTAATTTAAACTTAAATCTACTTTAAACTTCAAACTAATTTAAACTTCAAACTAATTTAAACTTCAAACTACTTTAAACTTCAAACTACTTTAAACTTGAAACTAATTTAAACTTCAAACTATTTTAAACTGTAAACTACTTTAAACTTGAATCTACTTTAAACTTTAATCTACTTTAAACTTTAATCTACTTTAAACTACTTTAAACTTTAAACTAATTTAACCTTCAAACTACTTTAAACTTCAAACTATTTCAAACTATCTGGTCCAAACTTTCTCAAGCCAACTTAAAGTTTGTTTCAACGAACTTTTTAATCTAGTTATTATTATTATTCTTTTTATGAGACTAAAATTTCTATATCAAACTCGTCCTAGAGCTTTAACTCTACATACTCCAAACTCGGCTCAGACACTCAAACTGTTCTGACTCGCGTTGCTATATCTTTTTAGACTGATCGGACTTACGGTTTTCCTATAAATGACGATCAAACTCGGAAAAAATCCCATTGACTTAACATTGCGGAATGTTCAGATTTTCAAACTCCCCAACTGCCAAAAATTCAAATCAAAATCCCTTGAAAGCCTAGACTAAATCAAACTGCCATTCTATACACTATATGAGCCATTGAGACTCATGTAAACTCATTAAACTCATCTATCTATCCACCTCAAACTATTTTAAACTTCAAACTAATTTAAACTTCAAACTAATTTAAACTTTTTATGAATAAAAACTATAACAACTCGCTCGTAGGCACAAGGCCGTAGGCCTTGTGCCTCACCTTAGCCCTAACTCTAGGATGCTAATATACACTGAACTCTGAACTCTTAGACTCATGTAAACTCATCTATCTATCCACTTCAAACTAATTTAAACTTTGAACTAATTTAAACTTCAAACTACAACTCACTCGTAGGCACAAGGCCGCAGGCCTTGTGCCTCACCTTAGCCCTAACTCCAGGATGCTAATATACACTGAACTCTGAACTCTTAGACTCATGTAAACTTCAAACTACTTTAAACTTTAAACTCATAAACTCATGCATTCACTAAACTCTAAACTCAAAAACTCTTGAGTGTGTGTGTGTGAGAGAGCAAGTTAGTGTGTTATAACACCCTAGCAACACCATAGCAACCACCCATAACACCCTAGAAACTGCCTAAAATACCTTAGAACTCCCTAGCAACACCATAGCAACCACCTATAACACCCTAGCAACCACCCAAAATACCTTAGAACACCCTAGCAACACCATAGCAACCACCCAAAACACCTTAGAACACCCTAGCAACCACCCATAACACCCTAGCAACCACCCAAAATACCTCATAACTCCATAGCAACACCCTAGCAACCACCCAAAATACCTTAGAACTCCCTAGCAACACCATAGCAACCACCCAAAATACCTCAGAACTCCCTAGCAACCACCCATAACACCCTAGCAACCACCCAAAATACCTCAGAACTCCCTAGCAACACCCTAGCAACCACCCAAAATACCTTAGAACTCCCTAGCAACACCCTAGCAACCACCCAAAATACCTCAGAACTCCCTAGCAACCACCCATAACACCCTAGCAACCACCCAAAATACCTTAGAACTCCCTAGCAACACCCTAGCAACCACCCAAAATACCTTAGAACACCCTAGCAACACCATAGCAACCACCCAAAACACCTTAGAACACCCTAGCAACCACCCATAACACCCTAGCAACCACCCAAAATACCTCATAACTCCATAGCAACACCCTAGCAACCACCCAAAATACCTTAGAACTCCCTAGCAACACCATAGCAACCACCCAAAATACCTCAGAACTCCCTAGCAACCACCCATAACACCCTAGCAACCACCCAAAATACCTCAGAACTCCCTAGCAACACCCTAGCAACCACCCAAAATACCTTAGAACTCCCTAGCAACACCCTAGCAACCACCCAAAATACCTCAGAACTCCCTAGCAACCACCCATAACACCCTAGCAACCACCCAAAATACCTTAGAACTCCCTAGCAACACCCTAGCAACCACCCAAAATACCTCAGAACTCCCTAGCAACACCCTAGCAACCACCCAAAATACCTTAGAACTCCCTAGCAACACCCTAGCAACCACCCAAAATACCTCAGAACTCCCTAGCAACACCCTAGCAACCACCCAAAATACATCATAACTCCCTAGCAACACCCTAGCAACCACCCAAAATACCTCAGAACTCCCTAGCAACCACCCAAAATACATTAGAACTCCCTAGCAACACCATAGCAACCACCCAAAACACCTTAGAACACCCTAGTAACCACCCATAACACCCTAGCAACCACCCAAAATACCTTAGAACTCCCTAGCAACACCCTAGCAACCACCCAAAATACCCTAGCAACCGCCTAGCAACCACTCAGAACACCTTAGCAACCCTCTAGAAACACCCAAGTAACTTTAAACTACTTCAAACTATACTTTAAACTATTTTAAACTTTAAACTACTTACACTTTAAATCACTTTAAACTACTTTAAACTTCAAACTACTTTAAACTAATTTAAACTTCAAACTAATTTAAACTTCAAACTATTTTAAACTTTAAACTACTTTAAACTTAAATCTACTTTAAACTTCAAACTAATTTAAACTAATTTAAACTTCAAACTAATTTAAACTTAAATCTACTTTAAACTTCAAACTAATTTAAACTTCAAACTAATTTAAACTTCAAACTACTTTAAACTTCAAACTACTTTAAACTTGAAACTAATTTAAACTTCAAACTATTTTAAACTGTAAACTACTTTAAACTTGAATCTACTTTAAACTTTAATCTACTTTAAACTTTAATCTACTTTAAACTACTTTAAACTTTAAACTAATTTAACCTTCAAACTACTTTAAACTTCAAACTATTTCAAACTATCTGGTCCAAACTTTCTCAAGCCAACTTAAAGTTTGTTTCAACGAACTTTTTAATCTAGTTTTATTTTACTATTATTTTCATTTATTTTACTATTATTTAATTTTATTTGACTGTTATTTTCTTTTATTTGACTATTATTTTCTTTTATTTTGCACTATGACCATTTTATCCTGAATGATGTATTGAAGGTATTTATTATTTGTTCAGTAAAACGAGTGCTGGCGCTGACCGCTGATGGAGGGATGCCAGTGCACGTGACTGATGCTCTTTTCTCTGCTGAAGTGCAGGTCCATGAAGGACTGATACTCCTTCAGCTGAGTCTCAGTTTTCCCCTTCGGCACACCGTCGTCCTCACACAGGACCGTCCAGTCGTCACAGAACACGTCTGAGATCACATTCTGCTGCAGGGACCTTTCAAACCTGAGAGACGCCAGAGAAGTGATAACATTTGATAAATAAAATAAAAAAGTAATGCCAATAAAGCAATTTTGAATTTTAATTTGAGAGAACAACTAGAACCAAATGTTTATGGCATTACCAGATTCTGAAAACAGAGGAATGAGTTCAGAATAACACAGAGACAGAATAACGTTCACTTGTTGACTGACCTTATCGCTACAGATGTGATGAAGTTCTTCAGGTTTTCTGATCGCAGGTGATGTTCTTTCTCCTCAGGACTGAACTCTCGGGGTTCGTACTGCGTGCACATGTTCTTTGGGTATTTCCTGTAACACGTGACCGCATCATGCCAATCATAGAAAATATAGACACATGTGACCCTGGACCACAAACCCAGTCTGGAGCCGCACGGGTATATCTGTGGCAATAGCAACTATACATCGTATGGGTCAAAATTATCCATTTTTCTTTTATGCCAAAAATCATGAGGATATTAAGATCATGTTCCATGAAGATATTTAGTAAATGTTCTACCGTAAATATATAAAACATGTATTTTTGTGAGTGAATGCAGCACAATCGTGAACATAAATGCACAACTTTAAAGGAGATTTTCTCAATGTTTACATTTTTTTGCTCCTCAGATTCCAGATTTTCAATAGTTGTGTCTCGACCAAATATTGTCCTATCCTAACACACCACACATCAATGGAGAGATTATTTATTAAGCTTTATATGATGTATACATCTCAATTTCAAATAATGTACCCTTGTGACTGGTCCAGGGTCTCATATGTGTGTGTGTTGAGGTGTTTGTACCACACCGTTTGCGTGGACGAGTGTGTGGTGTCTCATATGTGTGTGTGTAGAGGTGTTTGTACCACAGTGTTTGCGTGGACGAGTGTGTGGTGTCTCATATGTGTGTGTGTTGAGGTGTTTGTACCACAGTGTTTGCGTGGACGAGTGTGTGGTGTCTCATATGTGTGTGTGTTGAGGTGTTTGTACCACAGTGTTTGCGTGGACGAGTGTGTGGTGTCTCATATGTGAGTGTGTTGAGGTGTTTGTACCACAGTGTTTGCGTGGACGAGTGTGTGGTGTCTCATATGTGAGTGTGTTGAGGTGTTTGTACCACAGTGTTTGCGTGGACGAGTGTGTGGTGTCTCATGTGAGTGTGTGTAGAGGTGTTTGTACCACAGTGTTTGCGTGGACGAGTGTGTGGTGTCTCATATGTGAGTGTGTAGAGGTGTTCGTACCACAGTGTTTGCGTGGACGAGTGTGTGGTGTCTCATGTGAGTGTGTGTAGAGGTGTTTGTACCACAGTGTTTGTGTGGACGAGTGTGTGGTGTCTCATATGTGAGTGTGTGTAGAGGTGTTTGTACCACAGTGTTTGCGTGGACGAGTGTGTGGTGTCTCATATGTGAGTGTGTTGAGGTGTTTGTACCACAGTGTTTGCGTGGACGAGTGTGTGGTGTCTCATATGTGAGTGTGTAGAGGTGTTTGTACCACAGTGTTTGCGTGGACGAGTGTGTGGTGTCTCATATGTGTGTGTGTTGAGGTGTTTGTACCATAGTGTTTGCGTGGACGAGTGTGTGGTGTCTCATATGTGAGTGTGTAGAGGTGTTCGTACCACAGTGTTTGCGTGGACGAGTGTGTGGTGTCTCATATGTGATTGTGTTGAGGTGTTTGTACCACAGTGTTTGCGTGGACGAGTGTGTGGTGTCTCATATGTGAGTGTGTTGAGGTGTTTGTACCACAGTGTTTGCGTGGACGAGTGTGTGGTGTCTCATGTGAGTGTGTTGAGGTGTTTGTACCACAGTGTTTGCGTGGACGAGTGTGTGGTGTCTCATATGTGAGTGTGTTGAGGTGTTTGTACCACAGTGTTTGCATGGACGAGTGTGTGGTGTCTCATGTGTGTGTGTTGAGGTGTTTGTACCACAGTGTTAGCGTGGACGAGTGTGTGGTGTCTCATATGTGAGTGTGTTGAGGTGTTTGCACCACAGTGTTTGCGTGGACGAGTGTGTGGTGTCTCATATGTGAGTGTGTTGAGGTGTTTGTACCACAGTGTTTGCGTGGACGAGTGTGTGGTGTCTCATATGTGAGTGTGTTGAGGTGTTTGTACCACAGTGTTTGCATGGACGAGTGTGTGGTGTCTCATGTGTGTGTGTTGAGGTGTTTGTACCACAGTGTTTGCGTGGACGAGTGTGTGGTGTCTCATATGTGAGTGTGTTGAGGTGTTTGCACCACAGTGTTTGCGTGGACGAGTGTGTGGTGTCTCATATGTGAGTGTGTTGAGGTGTTTGCACCACAGTGTTTGCGTGGACGAGTGTGTGGTGTCTCATATGTGTGTGTGTAGAGGTGTTTGTACCACAGTGTTTGCGTGGACGAGTGTGTGGTGTCTCATATGTGTGTGTGTAGAGGTGTTTGTACCACAGTGTTTGCGTGGACGAGTGTGTGGTGTCTCATGTGAGTGTGTTGAGGTGTTTGTACCACAGTGTTTGCGTGGACGAGTGTGTGGTGTCTCATGTGTGTGTGTAGAAGTGTTTGTACCACAGTGTTTGCGTGGACGAGTGTGTGGTGTCTCATATGTGAGTGTGTTGAGGTGTTTGTACCACAGTGTTTGCGTGGACGAGTGTGTGGTGTCTCATATGTGAGTGTGTTGAGGTGTTTGTACCACAGTGTTTGCGTGGACGAGTGTGTGGTGTCTCATATGTGAGTGTGTTGAGGTGTTTGTACCACAGTGTTTGCGTGGACGAGTGTGTGGTGTCTCATATGTGTGTGTGTAGAGGTGTTTGTACCACAGTGTTTGCGTGGACGAGTGTGTGGTGTCTCATATGTGAGTGTGTTGAGGTGTTTGTACCACAGTGTTTGTGTGGACGAGTGTGTGGTGTCTCATATGTGTGTGTGTAGAGGTGTTTGTACCACAGTGTTTGCGTGGACGAGTGTGTGGTGTCTCATATGTGAGTGTGTTGAGGTGTTTGTACCACAGTGTTTGCGTGGACGAGTGTGTGGTGTCTCATATGTGTGTGTGTAGAGGTGTTTGTACCACAGTGTTTGCGTGGACGAGTGTGTGGTGTCTCATATGTGAGTGTGTTGAGGTGTTTGTACCACAGTGTTTGCGTGGACGAGTGTGTGGTGTCTCATATGTGAGTGTGTTGAGGTGTTTGTACCACAGTGTTTGCGTGGACAAGTGTGTGGTGTCTCATATGTGTGTGTGTTGAGGTGTTTGTACCACAGTGTTTGCGTGGACGAGTGTGTGGTGTCTCATATGTGTGTGTAGAGGTGTTTGTACCACAGTGTTTGCGTGGACGAGTGTGTGGTGTCTCATATGTGAGTGTGTAGAGGTGTTTGTACCACAGTGTTTGCGTGGACGAGTGTGTGGTGTCTCATATGTGAGTGTGTTGAGGTGTTTGTACCACAGTGTTTGCGTGGACGAGTGTGTGGTGTCTCATATGTGTGTGTGTAGAGGTGTTTGTACCATAGTGTTTGCGTGGACGAGTGTGTGGTGTCTCATATGTGAGTGTGTTGAGGTGTTTGTACCACAGTGTTTGCGTGGACGAGTGTGTGGTGTCTCATATGTGAGTGTGTTGAGGTGTTTGTACCACAGTGTTTGCGTGGACGAGTGTGTGGTGTCTCATATGTGAGTGTGTTGAGGTGTTTGTACCACAGTGTTTGCGTGGACGAGTGTGTGGTGTCTCATATGTGAGTGTGTAGAGGTGTTTGTACCACAGTGTTTGCGTGGACGAGTGTGTGGTGTCTCATATGTGAGTGTGTAGAGGTGTTTGTACCACAGTGTTTGCGTGGACGAGTGTGTGGTGTCTCATGTGTGTGTGTTGAGGTGTTTGTACCACAGTGTTTGCGTGGACGAGTGTGTGGTGTCTCATATGTGAGTGTGTAGAGGTGTTTGTACCACAGTGTTTGCGTGGACGAGTGTGTGGTGTCTCATGTGAGTGTGTTGAGGTGTTCGTACCACAGTGTTTGCGTGGACGAGTGTGTGGTGTCTCATATGTGAGTGTGTTGAGGTGTTTGTACCACAGTGTTTGCGTGGACGAGTGTGTGGTGTCTCATATGTGAGTGTGTTGAGGTGTTTGTACCACAGTGTTTGCGTGGACGAGTGTGTGGTGTCTCATGTGAGTGTGTTGAGGTGTTTGTACCACAGTGTTTGCGTGGACGAGTGTGTGGTGTCTCATATGTGAGTGTGTTGAGGTGTTTGTACCACAGTGTTTGCATGGACGAGTGTGTGGTGTCTCATGTGTGTGTGTTGAGGTGTTTGTACCACAGTGTTTGCGTGGACGAGTGTGTGGTGTCTCATATGTGAGTGTGTTGAGGTGTTTGCACCACAGTGTTTGCGTGGACGAGTGTGTGGTGTCTCATATGTGAGTGTGTTGAGGTGTTTGTACCACAGTGTTTGCGTGGACGAGTGTGTGGTGTCTCATATGTGTGTGTGTAGAGGTGTTTGTACCACAGTGTTTGCGTGGACGAGTGTGTGGTGTCTCATATGTGTGTGTGTAGAGGTGTTTGTACCACAGTGTTTGCGTGGACGAGTGTGTGGTGTCTCATGTGAGTGTGTTGAGGTGTTTGTACCACAGTGTTTGCGTGGACGAGTGTGTGGTGTCTCATGTGTGTGTGTAGAAGTGTTTGTACCACAGTGTTTGCGTGGACGAGTGTGTGGTGTCTCATATGTGAGTGTGTTGAGGTGTTTGTACCACAGTGTTTGCGTGGACGAGTGTGTGGTGTCTCATATGAGTGTGTTGAGGTGTTTGTACCACAGTGTTTGCGTGGACGAGTGTGTGGTGTCTCATATGTGAGTGTGTTGAGGTGTTTGTACCACAGTGTTTGCGTGGACGAGTGTGTGGTGTCTCATATGTGTGTGTGTAGAGGTGTTTGTACCACAGTGTTTGCGTGGACGAGTGTGTGGTGTCTCATATGTGAGTGTGTTGAGGTGTTTGTACCACAGTGTTTGTGTGGACGAGTGTGTGGTGTCTCAT
>JARPMJ010002770.1:82500-108034 GCA_033366665.1 Phoxinus dragarum
CGGGGCTGAAGTCGGACACGGCCGCTCTGGTCTTCATGTCTTGTACGATGTCTTCCTTCCTCAGGAGCTTGAAAGGATTTTCTCCGGTCACATCCTCATCTGCCCGGCAACCAAACAGCTCCTGAGTGACAGAGGTCAGGACCAGCGGGAAGATGTGTTCGGGATGAGCTGTGGGGGAAGGAGTCACTGAGATCAGGTTTATAGAAATAATACTGAACAGGGTTCAATTGAATTGAAATTTCAGCAGTTTTATTGCAAAATTGGCTGTATAATATCTGACCCTGATCACAAACCCAGTCTGGAGCCGCACGGGTATATCTGTGGCAATAGCAACTATACATCGTATGGGTCAAAATTATCCATTTTTCTTTTATGCCAAAAATCATGAGAATATTAAGATCATGTTCCATGAAGATATTTAGTAAATGTCCTACCGTAAATATATAAAACATGTATTTTTGTGAGTGAATGCAGCACAATCGTGAACATAAATGCACAACTTTAAAGGAGATTTTCTCAATGTTTACATTTTTTTTGCTCCTCAGATTCCAGATTTTCAATAGTTGTGTCTCGACCAAATATTGTCCTATCCTAACAAACCATACATCAGAGGAGAGATTATTTATTCAGCTTTCATGTGATATACATCTCAATTTAAAACATTGGCCCTTGTGACTGGTTTTGTGGTCCAGGGTCACATCAGGTAAACTAAAAACCGCAGAATGCAGTGAAGTAGAAGCTGGTTCGTCTCATGTGGGTTTATCTCAGTGCAAATACAGTCCCAGCTATAAAAGCAGACGTGTGTCACACTCATCAGTAACTCCGGAGATATCTGCTCAGAGGAACGTCAGTAAACATGGCTCATCTTCATGACAGTGGATGAAGATCACTGCCTCTTCAAAGCGACACAAGCCCCTCAGAACATGAATATACAGACAACCTCCTCAAAGTGAGCGGCTTTCTGTCAAGTCAAGTCAAATCTCCTCCATTTACACACCGCTTTTAACAACACAGCTTGTTTTAAAGCAGCTTTACAGTGATAATAGTAAATTAAAGAAACAGAGAGTGTTTAGGCTTTACAGCAGCTCTAGAATAAAGTTAGTTTTGATTGATTCCCTTCCGTCGCAAAAACGACACCGTTCTAACTGAAAACAGAAAACTTATAATGCGATCCGGTCGCTCATTTGCACTATAACAGTGTTTGGTGCTCGAGAACGCAAACCTTGAAATACGTTCCAAGCTGCAAGCGGTGAAAAATGTTGAAAAACATTATAATCTCCATGTAAACTTCAAAACCGTGAATCTGTTCAAACGCTGACTATGCCATACCAGACCAAAGGGTTATGTCTCTAATGTTTGTCTTTCATAACTCAGGAGATGTCATTGATTGCAGGGGACTACGTATTGTTGTCTTTGTCTGAAATATTTCCTTTGAAATGCAATGAAACTTTGTATATGTTTTTAAGAAAATGTAAATGCAAATGCAAAGCTTGCAGCCATGGTGATGTGAATGGTTGCCAGGGGGTTGTTAGGGTGTTACGAGTGGTTGCTATGCAGTCGCTGGAGTGTTGTGGGTGGTTGCAAGGGGGTTCCAATGCAGATATATGGTGTTGTGGGTGGTTACTAGAGGGTTGCTATGCAGTTTCTAGTGTTGTGAATGGTTGCCAGAGGGTTGTTAGGCTGTTGCTAGAGAGGTGTGGGTGGTTTTCAGGGGTTTGCTATGCAGTTAATTTGCTAGAGTGTTGTTGTTGTTGTTCATTTGCTCCAGGCTGTTGTTGTCAGAGGGTTGCTATGCAGTCACTAGAGTGTTGTGGTTGGTTGTCAGGGGGTTGCTATGAAGTTGCTAGTGTGCCAAGGAATTGCTATGCAGTTGCTAGACTGTTGTGCATGCTTGCCAAAGGGTTGCTATGCAGTCACTATAATTGTGGTTTATAATGGGTCTGCTACGCCGTTAATTTGCAGAGTGTTGTGGGTGATTGCCATGGGGGTTGCTATGAAGTTGCTAGAGTGTCAGGGGGTTGCTATGCAGTTGCTAAAATGTGTTGTGAATGGTTGCCATGGGATTAGTATTCAGTCACAAGAGTGTTGTGGGTGGTTGCCAGGGGGTTGCTATGAAGTTGCTAGAGTGCCAAGGGGTTGCTATGCAGTAACTATAGCGCTGTGGATGGTTGCCAGGGGGTTGCTATGCAATTGCCAGGCTGTTGTGGGTGATTACTACATGGATACTCAGGAAAAAGTCTCCAAATGATCTCTAATCTCGACGCTGATATTAAAGTGATCTCATTTGAGACTATATACGGCTAAGAGACAAATACATTATTGAAAGATGAAGTACTTCACAGAATTATTTGCCATATTTCCAGTATCTTGTATTTCGGATCTTCACACTTTTTATCTTACTGGTGTGACTCGACCAAAAGCTCACAGCAGTTTTTTTTTTTTTTTTTTTTTTGGTCCAGTGTTTTACTGACAGATGAATGAGGGAGGAGTGTGTTATTCAAGCAGAGATATCAGCTGTCCTTACTGAACCTGAACCGACATCTGAGAGATGCCCAACGGGTGCTTTAGTTCAGAAGATCTACAGGACTGACCTGCAGTTAACCGTACAAAAGCATATACAGCATAACATGACAATGAATGGTGAGCAACTCAGAGCTGGTCAGATTCTGCTAAGCAATTTAGGGTGAACTATCCTATTTGTGTGTGACATCAATGGAAATCCAGACATCATCATTATCATAATCTCTCTCAACAGAAACCAGCTGAACATTAAAGTGTGTTGTTGGCGGGTAACATCTGATACGAGCGGCAGCGTTCGGGTCGTTTAATCCAGAGGAGCTGCTGGCGCTTTACTGCAATGGAAACTCATATGGATTTATAGCCCATATAATTACATAATTGCACTTTGTCTACTAACGTACCCACACGTGCCCTTTAGAAAACATGGAAAGGAAGCTGTCTGGGATATTGAACAAGCCGTGTTAGACCTCAAGTGAAAATTAGCCCATGATTTACTCACCCTCAAGCCATAGGTGTATATCACCATCTTCTTTTGCATTCTACATGCACTTTTATGATGGACAGATGCACTTTTATGATGGACAGATGCACTTTTATGATGGACAGATGCACTTTTATGATGGACAGATGCACTTTTATGATGGACAGTTGCACTTTTATGATGGACAGTTGCACTTTTATGATGGACAGATGCACTTTTATGATGGACAGATGCACTTTTATGATGGACAGATGCACTTTTATGATGGACAGATGCACTTTTATGATGGACAGATGCACTTTTATGATGGACAGTTGCACTTTTATGATGGATAGATGCACTTTTATGAAGGATAGATGCACTTTTATGAAGGATAGACGCACTTTTATGATGGACAGATGCACTTTTATGATGGATAGATGCACTTTTATGATTGACAGATGCACTTTAATGATGGATGGATGCACTTTATGATTGATAGATGCACTTTTATAACGGACAGATGCACTTTTATGATGGATAGATGCACTTTTATGATGGATAGATGCACTTTTATGATGGACAGATGCACTTTTATGATATAGATGCACTTTTATGATGGATAGTTGCACTTTTATGATGGATAGTTGCACTTTTATGATGGATAGATGCACTTTTATGATGGACAGATGCACTTTTATGATAGATAGATGCACTTTTATGATGGATAGTTGCACTTTTATGATGGATAGTTGCACTTTTATGATGGACAGATGCACTTTTATGATGGATAGATGCACTTTAATGATGGATAGATGCACTTTTATGATGGACAAATGCACTTTTATGATGGACAGATGCACTGATGGATAGTTGCACTTTTATGATGGATAGATGCACTTTTATGATGGATAGATGCACTTTTATGATGGATAGATCCATCAAAAAGTGCATCTGTCCATCATAAAAGTGCATCTGTCCATCATAAAAGTGCAACTATCCATCATAAAAGTGCATCTATCCATCATAAAAGTGCATCTATCCATCATAAAAGTGCAACTATCCATCAGTGCATCTGTCCATCATGGATGGATGCACTTTTATGATGGACAGATGCACTTTTATGATGTATAGATGCACTTTTATGATGGACGGATGCACTTTTATGATGGACAGATGCACTTTTATGATGGACAGACGCACTTTTATGATGGACAGATGCACTTTCATGATGGATAGTTGCACTTTTATGATGGATAGTTGCACTTTTATGATGGATAGATGCACTTTTATGATGGACAGATGCACTTTTATGATGGACAGATGCACTTTTATGAAGGATAGACGCACTTTTATGATGGACAGATGCACTTTTATGATGGATAGTTGCACTTTTATGATGGATAGTTGCACTTTTATGATATAGATGCACTTTTATGATGGATAGTTGCACTTTTATGATGGATAGTTGCACTTTTATGATGGATAGTTGCACTTTTATGATGGATAGTTGCACTTTTATGATGGATAGATGCACTTTATGATGGACAGATGCACTTTTATGATAGATAGATGCACTTTTATGATGGATAGTTGCACTTTTATGATGGATAGTTGCACTTTTATCATGGATAGTTGCACTTTTATGATGGATAGTTGCACTTTTATGATGGATAGTTGCACTTTTATGATAGATAGATGCACTTTTATGATGGACAGATGCACTTTTATGATAGATAGATGCACTTTTATGATGGACAGATGCACTTTTATGATGGATAGATGCACTTATGATGGACAGATGCACTTTTATGATGGACAGCTGCACTTTTATGATGGATAGTTGCACTTTTATGATGGATAGTTGCACTTTTATGATGGATAGTTGCACTTTTATGATGGACAGATGCACTTTTATGATGGATAGATGCACTTTTATGATGGATAGATGCACTTTTATGATGGACAAATGCACTTTTATGATGGACAGATGCACTGATGGATAGTTGCACTTTTATGATGGATAGATGCACTTTTATGATGGATAGATGCACTTTTATGATGGACAAATGCACTTTTATGATGGACAGATGCACTGATGGATAGTTGCACTTTTATGATGGACAGATGCACTTTTATGATGGATAGATGCACTTTTATGATGGACAGATGCACTTTTATGATGGACAGATGCACTTTTATGATGGACAAATGCACTTTTATGATGGACAGATGCACTGATGGATAGTTGCACTTTTATGATGGATAGATGCACTTTTATGATGGATAGATGCACTTTTATGATTGACAGATGCACTTTTATCATGGATGGATGCACTTTATGATTGATAGATGCACTTTTATAACGGATAGATGCACTTTTATGATGGATAGATGCACTTTTATGATGGACAGATGCACTTTTATGATGGACAGATGCACTTTTATGATGGATAGTTGCACTTTTATGATGGATAGATGCACTTTTATGATGGACAGATGCACTTTTATGATGGATAGTTGCACTTTTATGATGGATAGATGCACTTTTATGATGGACAGATGCACTTTTATGAAGGATAGACGCACTTTTATGATGGACAGAGGCACTTTTATGATGGATAGATGCACTTTTATGAAGGATAGATGCACTTTTATGAAGGATAGATGCACTTTTATGAAGGATAGACGCACTTTAATGATGGACAGATGCACTTTTATTATGGATAGATGCACTTTTATGATGGACAGATGCACTTTTATGATGGACAGATGCACTTTTATGATGGACAGATGCACTTTTATGATGTATAGATGCACTTTTATGATGGATAGATGCACTTTTATGAAGGACAGATGCACTTTTATGAAGGATAGACGCACTTTAATGATGGACAGATGCACTTTTATTATGGATAGATGCACTTTTATGATGGACAGATGCACTTTTATGATGGACAGATGCACTTTTATGATGGATAGATGCACTTTTATGATGGACAGATGCACTTTTATTATGGACAGATGCACTTTTATGATGGACAGATGCACTTTTATGATGGACAGATGCACTTTTATGATGGACAGATGCACTTTTATGATGGATAGATGCACTTTTATGATGGACAGATGCACTTTTATGATGGATAGATGCACTTTTATGAAGGCTATAGGCACTTTTATGAAGGCTATATGCACTTTTATGAAGGCTATATGCACTTTTATGATTGACAGATGCACTTTTATGGACTTTAAAACAGAAACAGCCATTATAAAGCTTGGAAGAGCCAGGACATTTTTTATATAACTCCGATTGTCATATACAGCTAGGATGACTTGAGGGTGAGTAAATCATGGGCTAATTTTCATTTTTGGGTGAACTATCTCTTTAACATGGTTTATGACTCATTTTACTATTAGATGATGCAGTAACCTGTTTTGACCAGAAGAGGTCAGGCTATCTCAAATAAACTTGAGTTTGTGATGGCTTTCTTTCTGTTCTTTTAAATGTACTAACCTAAAAGTGAATGCCAAAAATGTTAATGTTTAAATGCAAACACAAACAGAATACAAAAAGCAGGTCTGGGTACGTGCGTGTGCGTGTGCGTGTGTGTGTGTGTGTGTGTTCACATCTTTAATCTGATCTGGCTGAATGGAAGGAACGAGTGGATACATGCTGGAAACAGATGCTCTGAACAGATCTGAGAATCTGATTAGGACTGTGTTTGGTGAAAGACGTTGAAAGAAAAGTGCAGAATATGATGCTATAGGAGTGATATGAGACACTTGCCAGATTCTGATGCACCTTCATCTGGGGTTTCATTTTTTTTTTCTGCAAAGAATACAAAAGTAAGACATTAGAAACCAAAAGATGCATTGGAGAGTGAATCAATATTTTGATTATAGCTCTAAACAAGGACAACAGCAGCGCTACATCTGTCTCATGAGAGAAATAAGGAATATTAATAATAAGAAGACATTGTTCATTTGGCCCGAACACTTGTACCTTTCTCCTTGATCACTTTGCTCTTGGGTCTCTTTGGAGGCATGACTGCCAGTGAGTCTGTCAGATTTCAGTGGGATATTCTTCTGAAGCTGTAAAACAGAGGATATCACAGTGTGTAAATGTACAGTATGCATGAAGTACGCTCAATGCCCTAATGCACTGTGCTGTACACACATTTGGATAAAAATAAATGTTTCTGAGCTCATAACTGGACATGGTATGAATACAATTCAGTTTAAATTGAATTGGATTCTGTTACATACTGCATTTTGGGGAAAACATTCAACATAGTATAGGCTACAACATATTCAGTGTGCACACTTGTACAACCGAGAAAAACACATGAGCGACATCTGGTGGTGAAAAATTATTTTGCACACAGGTTCATTTTAGGCTGTATCTGAAATCGCATACTTCACTATATAGTAGGCGAAAAACAGTGTGTCTGAAATCTCATGCTTTTTTGAGTAGGTACTTGTTTTGAATAAGTAATTATGTAAGTATGTTCTATAGTATGAGTGTGTGTAGTATGAATCTATATTCGCCATGATGTCATTAGCATGTGACCCACCGTCGCTTCACTGTCATTCATAAATCCTGTCCTGTGGCCTCATGGGAGAGTAAACTGTCAATCATATTCACACTTCATCTAGTATATCTTTGTTTTGGGGTTGTGCTTTTGCTCAGTCTTTCTGGAGAAATATGAATGCCTTGATTGTCCAAAATGTGTTGTGTGATTTTTCCTTATCTTACAGAGACACATTCTCTTTCAGTTTTATATTAATTATGACAAAAATCTAATCAAAGCAAGGTTTTGTATTAACCTCCTTTTATTCATTGGAAAGTTTTATATCCATAAATGCAATTATACAAAAAGTAAACCGCGCTTTGACATCTTTAAACACGAATTGAATTTGTACTTAAATACAATTTCAATGTGCCATATTTAATATTCTTTCATAATATGCTTTTATTCATATTTGTGGACCCTTGTATATTATATTTTCTTTATTTTCTCTTGGCAAATAATTGTCAATAGAGAAATTAGTAGGGCTGTAAACGATTAATCGCGATTAATCGAATCCAAAATAAAAGTTTGTGTTTACATAATATATGTGTGTGTGTTGTGTATAATTATTTTGTATATATAAATACACACACATGCATGTATATATTTAAGAAAAATGTGTTATTTATATATAAAAATATATATGCAGAATATAAATGCAAATATTTCTAAATTATATACATGCATGTGTGTGTATTTATATATACAAAATAATTATACACAACACACACCCATATATTATGTAAACACGCACTTTTATTTTGGATTCGATTAATCGCGATTAATCGTTTACAGCCCTAGAAATTAGGCTTCTTTATACTTTTTTCTTGTTGACTTTTGAACTAGGCCTATAACTTGTCTATTGTCTGAAAGTTTGTCTGTCTTTGTATCTTATGTTTGTTCAAATATGCAATAAAAACCTATCCGGGTGCTTTTATGAGGACTGTGAATTTGGACATAGCGTTACTTCTCGTCACATACTGTCTTTCGCCTACTAGTAGGGAAGTATGCGATTTTTTTAGTCTTTTAAAATGTGTAACTTATTTTTGCTTTCAAACATGAATTGTGAAAAGTCTCAGATTACAGGATCTTGTTATTTTTGTACATTTATAAAAATACTGTAAAATGAAATTTATTAAACAGACAGGCCAACCTGATTTAAATGTGACTTAAAGGGATAGTTCACCAAAAAATGAAAATTCTGACAGCCGGCACTAATTTATTTCCATAGTATTTATTTTTTCCTAGTATGGAGTCAAAGTGGTCCACTACCTAAAATTAGCATTTTTGGGTGAACTAACCCTTAAATTAAAGTCCTAATCTTACAACTGTACTGTTACAGCGATGGTATCAGAAGGTAGCCTAATACCATGGTAACGTTTCTGAATGATTGATTACAGTACCATTACCATGGTACATACAATTTGTGAATTTAAACGTAGCATAAACAGATAAAAGCCCAAAACTGGTAAATATATTGTCACTCGTAAACACGCGAGCGAGATTTAAAACTGTTGTACTTTAACAGCGTCATTACGATTTACCACATGCAATGTTTTTAAATATATAAATAATCGTAGTATGATTCTTAAACCTTACCTTTTAATAATAATAATAATAATAAAGCTTTATGGTGTCAGTTTAAAGAATAAAAACAGTATTCCGAGTAAACAGCGTGAAAGGTCTCCCAGCATCCGGAATCACACACGGTTACTAATGGTTACAGAGGCGGAGACTCGTGTGATTGACAGACCGCACAGCCAATCCTCGCGGTGTTTAGTGGAAGCCCCGCCCCCCTCACCTGTTGACTGTCAGCACTGAGCGCGTCTGAAGAAACACAACGCGGTTCATTTCAGTGGGAATTCGCTTTAATCCGAATTGATTTCAGATTTTCATCGACTTTATGGAAGTTATTTCAGAATAAAGACATAAATGAGAACTAATTGATGCCGTTGCCACCTGCTGTAATTGGTGAGAATCATGATTTACTGAGCAATTCTGCTTAAAATACTGTGAACAGTTGCTTTTGGTTTGATTTTTGCATGTAATGCTTTGATTTACAGATATCTGCTCCGCTTTAAACGGTGATATAACCTCAGATCATTATGGAAGCCCATTTCCACTAAATTTATTAAATCAATTATGACATAAAAGGTCGAAATTATGACACTTTAGTATGTCAAATTTTAGTTAGTGTGCCATAATATTCACTTAGTATGTCATATTAATGCATTTTTATGACATACTTTTGACTTTTTACATCATTTTTATGACTTTATATGTCCTTTTGAATGTACTGGCATCACAGGGTGTTGTAGTTTCTGATGAGGTCACATGACGAGTGTCAACTCCTGAATATGTGGTTCATGTTGTTACATGTCTGTGTTTACATGTTACAAAAAAAATAAAGTAAAAAATATCAACTCCAGGAAGCAAATAGTCATTGATGCTGGAAACCATGTCACATGACGAGTGTCACGTGACTCCGTCAGGAATGTGGATCAATGAATCAGAAGGTGAGTGGAAGAGCTACATTACTGCACGTCTACTCCATGTTTGTATTAATGTTGTCAAGAACTTCTCTCTTCAGGGGTAGAATGGGTCATTTTGAGTTTATATCCAAGTTCATATGATCATGTGATGTTTTACAAAGCTCATATAGGTTTTCTTTGCTGATTTCTGATAGATGCTGATATACGCCGGCTGGATATCGGAGGTTTCCAGCATGAAGGACTATTTGCTTCCTGGAGTTGATATTTTTTTACTTGATGAGTTTTTTTGTAACATTGACATTAGACATTGCCATGCGTAACAACATCAACCAAATATTTATATGTAACCGCATATACCATGACAACAATAACTGTAATTTGGTGTAAAAATGCCCAAAATATTATATATATTGTGATTAATTGGGTCTAACATTAAAGTTTATATATATATATATATATATATATATATATATAATATAATATAATATAATATAATATAATATATATATATATATATATATATATATATATATATATTAGATCATATTTTATTGAACAATAACACCAAAAACTGATTATTAAAAGGTACTATTTTTTTTATCTAACCAACTATAACATTTTATGCCATACATTTTTTGTGTGTTTTTTGTTTTGGTATAAAACAAATTTAAATGAATATGGCCTAGGCTATAAAACAAATGAAATACAAAAGCTGCTGTAAATAATGCACAAAATATCATCATAATAACACTATAAATATATATCTGCTAGAATACACAAAAGCAAAGTGAGGAAATACTTAAAATGAAATATTTAATAAAATATGATCTTGTGTATATATATATATTTATTTATTTATTTCATGTTGTCAAATGAATTAATCACAAACAACAAAAAGTTTGTGTGTGTGTTTATATATACACATACAAACTTTTATGTTAGATCTGATTAATCACGACATATATAATATTTTGGGCATTTTTACAATGAAATGTTTTTAATTGTCGTATCCATAGTACATACTTTCCCAATAGAAATGTAAACGCCGTTCTCAATGCTGATGTTTGCACTGGTTTCTCAGACATGGACGACTCCGGCGAGGCTTATCTATGCGTTAATGATCCCAACGGAAACTGGTCTGAATCCCACGCGGTCCGGGATCCGGTGGCGGAGGAGGAGGAGGAGAAGTTCAGGAGGAAGCTGAAGTATTTCTTCATGAACCCCTGTGACAAATACACGGCTCGCAGAAGAAAACCCTGGAAGCTGATCCTGCAGATCCTGAAGATCGCTGTGGTCACCATTCAGGTACTGTGAGTCGCAGGCAGAAACGATGCTTTAAGCAGGATAAAAAAGCTTTAAAATGGCTGCTTTCTCGTGTGTGTGTGTGTGTGTGTGTGTGTGTGTGTGTGTGTGTGTGTGTAGCTGGTGTCGTTTGGTCTCAGTAATCAGATGGTGGTCCAGTTTAAGGAGGAGAATCTCATGACGTTCAGGCATCTGTTCCTGAAGAACTTCAGCGCGAGCAGCGCCAATACATACGCCGTCTACACCAAACACGACGTCTACACACACATCGCTTACACCGTGGAGCAGGTGAGAATATATAAATCTTTATATTTAGAAGTTGCCAAAAGAAAAAGATGCAAAAACCAACGTGTTTTAAATTGCATGCCATATATAAATATTTTTTATAAAAAGTAGCCAAAAAATGTATTTTAAATTGCATGCCATATAGTGTATAAATATTTATATTTTAAAGTGCACAAAAGATTAGATAAAATTGCACAGATGCATTTAAATTGCATGCTATATATAAATATTAATATTTAAAAGTGCACAAACCAAACAAAAATGTATTTTAAATGACATGCCGTATATAAATATTTATATTTAAATGTTGCCAAAAGATGGAAAATAACGTATTTCAAATTGCATGCCATATATAAATATATTTTTTTAGAGTTGCCAAAAGATGCAAAAGATAGATTCATTAAATTGTATGCCATATAGTATATAAATAGTTATATTTTAAAGTGCATTTAAAAAGATTAGATTACATTGCACAAATGTATTTTAAATTGGATTCCATGTAAATATTAATATTTAAAAGTGCACAAACAAAAATGAAATTTAAATTGGATTCGATAATATAAATATTTGTATTTAAATGTATACGAAAGACAGAAAAATATTTTAAGTTGCTTACCACACCGTATATAAATATTTATATTTAAAAGTGCACAAAAGATGCAAAAATGATATTTAAATCATTATTTATTTATTATTTAATCATTATTTAATGATATTTAAATGGCATGTGATTTATATAAATATTTGTATTAAAATGTATCCAAAAGATGGAAAAAAATATTTTGAATTGCATGCCATACAGTATATAAATATTTATATTTTAAAGTGCACATAAGATTAGATTAAATTGCACAAGTGTTTTTTAAATTGCATGCCACATATAAATAAATAAATAAATAAATAAATAAATATTAGGGCTGTCAAAGATTAATCGCATCCAAAATAAAAGTTTGTGTTTGCATAATATATGTGTGTGTACTGTGTATAATTATTTATATATATAAAAACACACAATCATGTATATATTTAAGAAAAATTGGTTATATTTATATATAAAATATTTATATATAATATAAATTATATAAATGTATATAAATGCAAATATTTCTGAAATATATACATGAATGTGTGTGTATTTATGCATAATAATTATACACAGTACACACATATATTATGCAAACACAAACTTTTATTTTGGATGCGATTAATCTTTTGACAGCCCTAATATTTATATATATAATTATTTGTGTGTGTAGATCCTTGATGTCAAGCTTAAACAAATGCATTGTTCTCATGGGCATCTTTCACACTGGCCGATCAAAGTTCGAGATTCTCACAAAAAAAGAAAATCCTAAAAGGTAAATTTCCCCCCCGTGCAGTTTCTAATGTTGCTGAGCATAACGTTGGGAAACCATGAGTATGAGAAGAACGGTGAGGTTTACATTCCCCTCAGCATCTGCCAGCAGTTCTACCACAACGGCAGCCTCTCACCAGCCAACGAGAGCTTTCGCATCGACACTCATGTGGATGAAGGTGTGTGTGTGTGTGTGTGTCGTGACGAGAGCGTGCTCAGAAACACCTTCACATGCACATGACCAATCCTGCATCTTCTGCTGGTTTCTTTCAGAGTGTTCGCTGATTTATCCACTACATCCCTTCTCTACGATCACAGCAAACCCACTCAACTTTACTCTGCACTTCGAGAGGTATCGGCTTTATAGAAAAGATGTATAATGCAGGGTTGTTATTATTAACTAAAAACAAAAAAACATTTTTTTTTTATAAAATACAATAAAGCTGCCAAGGCAAATTTTTATTTATTTATTTAAAATAACTATAATAGTATATCAATGATTCTTTATATGTGATTTTGTAGTGTACTAGCATATTGTATATCTTGTATTAAAGGGTTGGGTAGGTAAGAATTGTCTAAAAAAAACTTTTATTCAAATTGGCTTAAACTGTCTTTATATACCAATACATAATTAAAATGTAAGTACTTTGAAAAAGAGAGTATAAAAATTGAGTGACTCTAGTGTATTTAATCTTCAAAAAAACACAGCTCATTAATTCCTACCGGGACGAAACAAGTGATTGGCTTGCGCGACTGTCACTCTCCGTCGCCATGACTACCGCCGCTATTACTGGCTCCGCCCACGTGTGCGCAGTCGCGCACCCGTTTTTAGGTGGAATTAATGAGCTGTGTTTATTGAAGATTAAATACACTAGAGTCACTCAGTTTTTTATACTCTCTTTTTCAGAGTACTTGCATTTTAATTATGTATTGGTATATAAAGACAGTTTAAACAAATTTGAATAAAAGTTTTTTTTTAGACAATTCTGACCTTTAACCTTTAACATTGTATGTTTAGTTTATTGTTTTGTTTTTATCTCTCTTGTTATTTATGCATTTACTTTTTACTTTTACATCATATCCTTTTCTGTGTTATGCACTTTGAGAAGTAACATTTAAAGGCACTATATAAAATAAATGTTATTATTATACAAAAAAAAAAGCACTGTATTAAATCAAATATTTATGTAAATATTACACATACTTTTGTAGAGATCTTTAGAAAACCCCACATGTAAGTGTGTGTGTGTGTGTGTGCGTTCGTCAGGTTGTTGGCAGTGACTGTAAAGTTCACTCTGAAATCCATTAACCTGGAGACGGTTCAGTATCACGAGCTTCCAGACTGTTACGTCTTCAACATTATGGTATGTCACATGACCTTTCAGTTATTATTACATTATTGCTCATCTCTGACGTTCGTCTCTGTTTCCTCTTACATTCATGAACTCATGAGTGGGATAAAACGGGAAGGATTCTCAGCTGGGAACGTTTGCAGGTTTTTCCTTTACTGAACACATGACCATACCCCCGTTTCCAGAAAAATATGTTTTTGTTTATGTAAAAAATGTTTTTTGAGCAGCAAATCATTATATTATAGTGATTTCTGAAGGATCATGTGACACTGAAGACTGGAGTAATGATGAAAATTCAGCTTTGATCACAGGAATAAATTATAGTTAACAATATGTTTACACAGAAAACTGCTGTTTTACACAGTAATGCAGTTTTTCTCGATTACTTAAGTGCATTTCTTGAAATTATGACTTGTTTTTCTTGAAACTCTAAATACAAATCCATAACTTCTCACTCCATTTCCCCATACTTCATATTAAAACGTGTGTGTGTGAAAACAGGGGAAACATATAAATGAATGGTTTGGGGAAATTGGGCCAAATGAATCAGTTTTAGTGCGTGTTTTTTTTTTGTGTTTTTTTTTACATATTTTATTGGAAACAGCATTCAAACAATATTTGCAACTTAATATAGTCTCCATTTTATATTTTCAGAACAAACAATTCTTCAAAACCAAAGTCCTTTTATGGTTTTATCCCATATCCCTCCCCAACACCCACCCTCACGATAGCCAGTCAGACATACGAACAAAACCAAATAAGTAGGATAGGAAGACTAAGTAAACTTAAAATAAATAAATGATAAAAATAAATGATTTAATATTAATATTAATTAAAATAATAATAATACAAAAAAAAAAAAAAAAAAAGTAAAGTTAGAGGTTAGTTGCCGATCCATGTTGCTAGGATTCATCATGAGGGCTATGAATCAATTTCCCATATAATGTAGCTTATGGTGTGGTGGGCAGATGGTGAGTCATAACGAGGTAGGAACCAATACAGATACATACTAAATATGCCACTACAGTGACATTTCCCTAACGGAAAGCTGGTTTACATAATTTAATAGTGGTTTCCAATGAGAATAAAATTTGTCAGTAGCGCCTCTGAGTGTAAACTATCTTCTCAAGTTTTAAGAAAAACAACGTGTCACATAGCCAGGCTTTAAACGACGGTGGTAAAGTTGACTTCCATAGAGTCAGAATTTTCCGACGAGCAATTGGAGCGGTAAAAGCGATTACATTTATTTGAATTGTTGTCAAATTAAGTTTGTCCGGAGGTCTGCCAAAAATCGCTATATGGGGGGAAGGACAGATCTTCAAAGCCAGAATCTTTGAGATTGCATCAAAATATAACTGCCAAAAGTTGAATAATTTGGGGCATGACCAGAACATATGGGTCAAGTTTTTTTTTTACTGCATTTTCAATCAAATAAATGCAGCTTTGTTGAGCATATGAGACTTCTTTTTAAAAAAATTCTTAATGATTTCGAACATTTGTAAATAAAAATAAAGGGCTATAAACGTCTTTTTATTTTATTTTTAATGAGCAGATCACCTTTGACAACAAGCCCCACAGTGGGAGAATCGGGATTGACCTGGACAACGATGTGCAGATCTATGAATGCAGAGACTGGACCGTGACTGGTGCATGTGAGTCTTTCCCATGATTCTCCACGGTTTACAAATCCCTTTTTTCATTTCTGATTCATTTCTGTTGTGCAAAAAACTTGTTTAAATAAATGAATTAGCTTGTGTTGCCGTGTAAGGAAGTATTCCTATGAAACGTAGAGCAGACTTGGAGAAAATTTGATTTGGACAATCTCAGACACTTCAGCTTTAATAATCACTTTATTATTTTGACACAATGATTAAAAAAATAACCAGATTTAAATTAACCAGATGGAAAAAGTTAAAGAGCTTTATGTTGGGCTGGAATGTTTTCATGAAAAATGAACATTCGCTCCAACCAATCAATTTTTAATTTAAAATTCCCTTGATTGTGATAAAAGAAATCTACCTAAAAGCATTGTCATCTTTAAGACACCATATATGAATAGATAGAATATTAAAAAGAGGTCATACTTCCCCAGTTGATTGATTGTTACATTAAGATTTACAAACTTTTTTGTATTACAAGTTTTCTGAAATGTTTAAATGTGCAAATTATTCATTAACAATAGTGATTTCCAGAACTTAAATCTGAACATTGGATAAAGCCAGGCTCAAAATTATTGGTTTGATTTTAATGAAATGTTAGAGTTAAAAAAAGATATCCAAAATCCCCTCAGTTAAATCCTTTATCATTGGATAAATCTGAAAATACTGTCGACAAACAAAAAAATAAAAATTGTCGCTGTTTTAGGAATAAAATGTTACATAAACCACTGCGAATGATATATGAACAAACCCTTCAGTAAAAACCTTCAGAATATAGACTGGAATAAATCTGTAAATGTTGGTGTGTGTAACTGCTGCTGAAGTGGAGGACAAACTCTTTAAAGATATGTATCGAAATCTACATGCAAATAGAAAAAGTGCAATAAAATAAACACTTAAATGTGTATTTTGGATATTTTTTTTATCCACTAGTCTGAAACACCACATTATGAAAAGTGTTTATGCACTTCAGACTGATTTTAATGAATGTTTTTTGTCTGTAGCCCCGAGGGACATGTACATTATGGTTCTGTTTGACATAATGGTCATTCTGATTCTCCTGCTGTCGCTGCTCCTCTGCACGCGCTCGGTGAGAGCTGGAGTCCTGCTGCAGTTTGTGAGTTTGTTCAGTGATGTTTGTGCAGTTATTCATCGAGTTAAAAGGAAATCACTTACCATGAAACACAAAATGTCTTAATGTCTGAGCTGCCTTTTTATATACATTGAAAGTGGAAGGCGATTTATATGGTCAAGCTATAAAAAGGACAAAAACTTGCCATAAAGTGTCATAAAAGTTTATATTTCTAGTCATGCTATGTTTTTCTCTGAGTAACTTTCAATATAGGGCACACACACTCAAAAAAAAAAAGTATGTACCGGTATTTGAATTTTATATAAAAAAAAAACAGTTTTACAAAAATAAATGATAAATGTGATGCGTATTTGTCAATCATACATGAAATATTTCTGGGGTCAGATTTCTGAAATGACACTAATAAACTGAAAGTGTTTTAAATCCACTAAAAGCAGTGAATTTATCATCACTAAGTCCAGTTTATTTAAATCATACATTTTAACAATTAAAATGTTGCTTGAATATCCACACATTGTGAAAACAATTACTTTTATTTATCTGTATAAATGACATTTTCTCAATGACTCGATTTATGCTGATTCTAAGCCATTTGAAAATATGATTTAAATAGAATCAAATATACAGGTGAAACTCAAAAAATTTAATTTATTTCAGTAATTCAACTTAAAAGGTGAAACTAATATATTATATAGACTCATTACATGCAAAGTGAGATATTTCAAGCCTTTATTTGTTATTATTTCTATGATTATGGCTTACAGCTTATGAAAACCCCAAATTCAAAATTAGAATATTGTGAAAAGGTTTTCATAAGCTGTACGCCATAATCATCAAAATTATAACAAATAAAGGCTTGAAATATCTCACTTTGCATGTAATGAGTCTATATAATATATTAGTTTCACCTTTTAAGTTGAATTACTGAAATAAATGAACTTTTGCACCATATTAAAAATGTTCGAGTTGCACCTGTATGCAAGTAAATAAACTTTGGCATGATTTGTTTGTGTCGAACGCATTTTTCATTTATAAAAAAAGCATCACTTTAAGTTTGTTTATTTTAAAACTCCGAATGAATTATTAAATGCATTTCAAATACATAAATCTTAATTGTAGGTCTTCATATTTTTTGGAAAAGTTTTATGATCATTTTATTCGTAGAGCATCAAAATTCAGACAGTAATGGAGTGTTGATCTGTTCTTTAGGAATACACCGCGTTCTTCTCCCGTCGTTACAGCAAACGCGTGTCCTTCTCCGACCGCATGGAGTTCATTAACGGCTGGTACATCCTCATCATCGTCAGCGATGTTCTCACCATCACAGGCTCTCTGCTGAAGATCATCATCCAGCTCAAGGTGAGGAGCCAGCCCAGCACAACTTGCAGAAGATCACATGTGACTGCCTTTTTTGTTAAATTAACATGTCGAAAACGGCAGATTTGGGGTCCATTTAAAGAAATTAATACTTTTATTCAGCAAGGATGCATTAAAGTGCCAGTAAAGACGTTTATAAAGTTCTAAAAGATTTCATTTTTAAATTAAGCAGTCCCTCCAGAAAAACGCGATTATGCGATCGCATGATTCAATGCAAAATCAGCCAAAGTCCGCATATTTATGCGGGGGGTGCATTTTTTTCAAATACGCCGCACTTTCGCCGCATAAATTGCAGATTTCCACGTGCAAAATATGCGGGCTTGCATGATTTCATAATCGCCGCATTTTCGTTGCAAAAAGTCACATATATCTTAGCAGAAAGTTGAAAAATGTTGCGTTTACTTCACACAAGCGCAGCCATTTGCCCTGTTGCCATGGGAACGTTATGAAGTGACGTAATTGCGCGACATCATTGAAAAGCTGCAAACCCCGCGATGCTGATGAAACCATGATGAAGCTCGCAAATCATTCTCATTAGCCAACAAACAAGCGCAAAAGACCGCGCAAAGCAGTTTCCCAGTGTGTCACATGGCAAATTATTGTGTACTCCGTGCAACTGTGTGTTGGACCACAGGCGGAAGTCGACGCTGGACAACCACTTTGCCACTGTCATTTTTACAGAAGTTGTAACATATTTATTTTGTAAAGCTACAGAACTTGTTGGACTCATCAATGTTTTATAAGTTTGAGCCGTGTGTTTATTAAGGTCTGAAATAAAACAAGATGAGAACTTCAATATTCCCAGCACTTTATGTGAGGTAGTATGCTTGCTTATCATAGGAAGTAATAAGAAATGACTCTTTACATTAAAGTAGTAGCCTAGTGAACAGGGTGTTGGGAAAAAAAAAAAAAAATCTCTTTTTCATCAAACCGCAGTTTTTGCAAGTTCCCGCAATTTCATCGCATAAAATTGCATAAATATCCCGCATATTCCATCGCATTTTTTAAGAAAACGTGCCGCATAATCAAGGATTTTTGCCCGCAACAATCACAAAAAAACGCCGCGTTTTTCTGGAGGGACTGAATAATGCTTTCTATTCGTCAAAGAATCCTGGAAAATAAAATGCATCACGGTTTCCACAGAAATATGAGCTGTTTTCAGCACTGGTAATAATAATGAATGTTTCTTGAGCATCAGATCATCATATTACACTGATTTCTGGAGGATCATGTGACACTGAAGACTGGAGTAATGATGATAAATTCAGCTTTGATCACAGGAATAAATTACACTTTACTATATATTCACATAGATAACTGATGATTTAAATTTCACAATATCGCTGTATTTTTGATCAAATAAATGCAGCAATGGTGTTAATTTGCTGACGTCATCAATCTAAACCTCTTAAGCTTTTGCATAACTTGGTTAAATGAGTGAACTGACTCTTCTAAGCTCTTTCTGTGTGTGTTTTCTCAGGCCATGGCGAGTTATGACCTGTGCAGTATCTTGCTGGGCACCGGCACCATGTTCGTGTGGATCGGGGTCTTGCGCTTCATGGGATACTTAAAAAAAATACAACGTACGACCTGCTCATTCTCACTTCTCACTGCAGTTTTCAGGAGACTGAAGACAAATCATTGTGACTCTGGATCACAAACCCAGTCTGGAGTCGCACGGGTATATCTGTGGCGATAGCCAACTAACAGATGTGTGGGTCAAAAAACAAACATTGTTTTTTAATGCCAAAAATCATTAGGATATTAAGTAAAGATCATGTTCCATGAAGATATTTTGTAAATTCCCTACCGAAAATATATAAAACATTTATTTCTCAATATTTAAAATGTTTTGGACCCTCAGATTCCAGATTTTCAAATTATATATCTCGACCAGATATTGTCCTATCAATGGAAAGATTATTTATTCAGCCTTCAGATGTATAAATCTCAATTTCAAAAAAAGTGACCCATGTGACAGGTTTTGTGGTCCAGGGTCACGTTTCTGCTTTTTGCAGCATGAACGCTGTATTGAAATGCATCACAGTATTGTATATTATTAAGAAAAATGTCAACATTTCCTTCGGAGATATGGTGTGTGTTCACATCATACTTATGTGTTTTTACTACTCAAAAGCCCAATTACAGTCATTTAAGTTGTAATGTTATACAGACTTAATCTTGTGTTGTGTTATAAAAACAACCAAAACGCCAGCGTCTTCAGCAATGAGAGGCAGTTAAGCAGTTAAATCTACACAAATGACCCATTTAAATGTTATTTTAGTTGATTTTTACCTTGTGTAGTTTGTAGTTTTTTGTTAAGAGCAATAAGTGGTGAATATTTATTTAACATTATTTAACATTACATTAATAGCACTTTACAGTTTCATTTGTTAACATTAGTTGACTATATTAGTTAACATAAAATAACAATGAACAATACTTCTATAGTGTTTATTAATCTTAACGTTAATCTTAACATTTACGAAGTTGCATCTGTTAATATTAATAATTAATGCACTGTGAACTAACATTAACTTTTATTTATTAACTAACATTAACAAAGGTTATTAAATGCTCTAAGTATTAAATAATGCATTTCTATAGCAAAAAATTGGATAAAACGATTTTTCACTTTTTTAAAATAATTTTCTTTCTAATATTAGAAGCCTTAAATAAGGTCTCATTTGTTACATGCATTCAATAATTTATTTCTATAGCAAAAAAATTGGATAAAATATTTTTTTTTATAAAAAATATTTATAATAGAAACCTTTCAATAAGGTCTCATTTGTTAAAATTACTTTAAGTATTAAATAATGCATTTCTAAAGTAATTTTAACAAATGAGACCTTATTGAAAGGTTTCTATTATAAATATTTTTTATAAAAAAAAATATTTTATCCAATTTTTTTGCTATAGAAATAAATTATTGAATGCATGTAACAAATGAGACCTTATTTAAGGCTTCTAATATTAGAAAGAAAATTATTTTAAAAAAGTGAAAAATCGTTTTATCCAATTTTTTGCTATAGAAAGTAATTATTTCTGTATATTTATCAGTATGCGGGTGGACTTGAGCAAAAGCAGATGTAGTTGTAGTGATGTTGGTGTACAGTGATTGCGCCCTCGGTTGACTCTGCTTGTATTTGATTGGTCAGATCCTCATCATCACTCTGCGAGCGGCGTTTCCCAACGTCATCCGCTTCAGCTGCTGTGCCGCCATGATCTACCTCGGCTACTGCTTCTGTGGCTGGATCGTGCTGGGACCGTACCACACCAAGGCAGGTCACTGGCAGAATACGGCTCACTGCTGGGTTATGATTTCACTTTTCTAACTGTAGTTTAATAGAAAACGCATAAAATCTCACAGCAAGCCTGTGAGCAGTGCAGGAAAATTAATACTGGCTTTTGGGAAATGGATAAATAAATATGGGGAAAAAATCGATTTGTGGCATTTGAGAACCACATTTAAAAACGATGAAATTAAAAAATGTTGTTTTTTTTTCCCAGCCGTACTGATGTGTGTGTTGTCTGTCCTCCTCAGTTCCGGACGCTGAACGTGGTTTCCGAGACCCTGTTTTCGCTCATCAACGGCGACGACATGTTCGCCACCTTTAAGAACATGCAGCAGAAGAGTTACGTGGTGTGGCTCTTCAGCCGCTTGTATCTCTACACGTTTGTGTCTCTGTTCATCTACATGGTGCTCAGTCTGTTCATCACGCTCATCACGGACACATACGACACCATGAAGGTGAGGGACCCGCTGCGGTCAGGTCACGTGTGTTTGTATAGCACTAAACAATACAGTTCAGTTCAGTTATATTTATATAGCACATTTAAAAACAATCGTAATTGACCAAAGTGCTTAACCAGATCCATCAAAGACTTTAAAGGGCACCTATTATGACATTTAAAATGTTCCTAATGTTGTTTAGGGAGTCCCCAACAACAGTTTTACGTGCATGCAATGTCAAAAAACACTTGTTTTCGTATAATATGCATTTATTTTTACCTGATTTGCTCACCGACTCCCAAATGATTCGTTCAACGACTCGTTTTTCCAAACCCCTCCTCTGCGCGACGCTAATCTGCGTTGATTGGTCAGATGACCCAGCAGTGTTTACAGAGATAATACTTATTGTTTAACACGGAGTACAATGATGCTTTTATCAATTAAATCGTGTTATAATAATGATTATAGTCCACTGCTTTGTAGTTTGTAGTAAAAAACTAAAAATAAGATAAAGAATTTAATGTTATGTTAGCGAGCATAGCCCAGAGTTCATATTGTAAAAGCACAATCAGTCTTTGTTTGCATTAGCCCGATGCATAAACATAACGTTAAAAAAAAAAAAAAAAAAATGCAGTTACGTTACTACGAGGTATTATTCTATTCTTTAGACAACTCCGAAAACAACGACAAACACTTCACATATCTCAATACAATTGTCATTGAAGACCTAGAAGCTAAACGGTGCTTACACAACAAACAAAATAATTATTAAGCATGCTACATAAAACATAAAAGCAAAAATTATTAATAACACTTACAGTGATACGGAGGAGGAAGCTGATGCAAATACACTTGGAACTGAACCTTCCTTCAATATCAGCCGGCTCGCGAATCCAAGTTTGATTGCATTTAAAAAGCAATCGTCTTCAAAATGGCGCGAACAAAGCTCAAGGCTCGGACTATACTTCTGTGGTATAGTGAATTGTAGCCACTTAGTCTTCAAATGCTCCTCCTTGGGCAGATGAAAAAAGTTTGCTTTTGAGCCGCACTTCAGAACACAGCGTCTCGTCGCCCTGATGTTTCCCTGCTGGCCTTGGAGCGCAATAAGTGGGCGTATCGTATTCAAATAACTTGACAAGTTGACGTCATCTAGTCAGAGAAAAAGCTTCGGTCTTCTAACGATTCATAAAAATGACTCCGAGTCGACTCTTACTTTTGAAAGACAATAACTTTATATACGGTGCACTTTCATATTTCAAACTTTGCAGGATGTTTTTGTTCACTTAGATCTATGTTACACACTACATGAAAGGTAAATTTCAAAATTCCATAATAGGGGCCCTTTAAAGCAAATTATCATACAGACAATAACACACAAAGTACAAATGAAATAACCCACAGTTTAAGATGTCAAAGCTCAACTAGCATTGAAAGCCAAAACATAATAATGTGTCTTAAGCAAAGACTTGAATGTTTCGATAGTCTGATGCACATCGTTTCAAAGCAGCTTTACAGAAAGAGTCCACATTACAATTTACAGTGATCGGTTATCAGAGGAAACTAAGTTATGTATTTCAGAAATGTATATATACAGAATCACAGTTTGCTTAAAATTAATTAATTTTAACAATGTAATAATTTAATGCAGAAACAATGAGCTCATTGAAGTAATGAATACTTGTTTAACACATGATGACATTTAGAAAAATGAAACATCCGTTATCAGCGGCAATATATTCTAGTGTAGCCTTGATGATAAAGGAATATAAATGTAAAATAAGATAAAAGTTTATTGACCTGCTGGAACTTGAAGTGATTTTGGATTGATTTGGTTGTAAGTGCAGTGCGCTTGCAGAGAGACTCCGCCCACACGCTCTTCTGATTGGCTGTGATGATTTGAGTCCGAATGCAGAGAGACTCCGCCCACATTCTTCTGATTGGCTGTGATTTTAAAAAATTTGTTTTATTGATTTGGTTGTGAGTGCAGTGCGCTTTTAGTGACTCCGCCCACACGCTCTTCTGATTGGCTGTGATTTTTGATTGATTTGGTTGCAAATGCAGAGAGACTCCGCCCACTCACTCTTCTGATTGGCTGTACTTTTTTGATTGTTTTTATCGTTGTAATCTTATATCACATCGCATGCCTTATGCAAATGAGCTCAGTTGTGATTGGCTAACCTCTTGACATAAGAAGTACGTTTAAATGCTTTTCTTACTATACATATTCATTTCATGTTTTTTGAGTCCAAACTGTATGTGCGACTGATTGTTGTGTAGCATCAGCGTCTCGACGGAGAGCCCGTGTCAGATCTTCAGGCGTTCATCATGCAGTGTAAAGACCCTCCAGAATCGGGACACTTCAGTGTGAACGAGACCAGATTCCTGATGTGCTGCTTCACACACAGGTGAACAAACACGTCTATCCATATGGGGAAATAGTTTGGAAATGATAATTGACAATTGTTTGTCATGAATTATTATATTTGCAAAAGTTGCTCTGTGATCATCATCCTTCCCTCACGTTTTGTAACGGATTCTTAAATCCTCCTAAAATTATACTTAATTATAAAAAATTGTCCAGAAAGCTTATTTTATTTCATTTTTTAAAAATGAATGCAATTTTTTCTGGGAGATTTTTTTTATTTTTTATTTAACTTTAAATTACTAGATTTGATCAATAAATAATAAATAAATAGTAATTTAATCACATTCCTCACATACTTTCAACTTAAATTCAAAATAACTCACAATTTCATGTATAACCCTTTTAATTCAGCTCAAAATATCTTACATTGGGAGTCTTTGCCGAACTCTTGTGGAAAAATAATAACATAAGATGATATTTCATGACTCTAGATGGCGTTATATCTCTATATGGAGCAGATGAGCTGTTCCTCTGGGTCCTAAAGTCAGTTTCTCTTCAGTGTGCATTCAGCAGTGGTGGGCCGTCAGGGCCAGCAAGGCCTTCTCTGCTGGCCTAAACATTATCAGAATCACTGACTTGAACTTTAATATATATATTTTATGAATGAGAATTACATGATTCCCAGTAGTCCATTCTCGTAATGTCATAGCTTTTCATAGGTTTCGCTGCTTCCAGTAGTGTATGTTTATTTTAGCGCTTTTATCCAATCATATTTCAGCCATCATGTGTTGCCAGGGTCTAATATATCTGCTTCGAGGCCTTCAGAATCGATAGTGCGGGCGCCTGTAGCTTAAAATGAATGGCAATGAAACTGTTGCTTTAACCAATCAGATAATCAGTCAGATTTAATAAGCCAATCAGATTTCGAGTTGAATGCACCGGGGCCATCTAGCAGGCATACAATAA